>JAQFXU010001212.1:0-32310 GCA_034693705.1 Spatulosminthurus flaviceps
GCATCCATGACCACTACGGTGATCACTACGGTGTACTAAAGGTGTTGTAATTGTGTATGCTTTTGAGACAATAAACCTGTATTATTATTATTATTATTATTATTATTATTCAATTTTTGTAGTTTTAGGTGCTCTAACAAAACGGTCCACATATTTTCGGGAGATCACTCTCATAATCAGCTGTGTGAAAACGTTTTATTAAAATTATTTAAAAAGTGTACTGGTTAAAATAAATATTGAATGTTTTGGATGAGCCAAGAATTTTCATTTAAACTCAAATTCATTTTCTGCCTGGACCAAATGCGGGCTGTACTGCTGGTTGCAGCTAGTGCTGTGCTAAATATTATTTTCAACCGGTTGTCAATTTCAGTAAAGTCGCGCTCAAATGTATTTGAAATAGCGACCTCTTCTGTCGAATTTATGTCACTATTTTGCTTGTTGCCTTTTGTGAAGGAACTTCTATATTTCTGTGTTAAATGTACCTCTAATGGCTCTAATACATTACCTGTTATCTGAATCTTTATATTGAACTAGAACGAAGTACTGGTGTACATACTTAAGTGCTAAAGTACAAAGTTCACTGTCGGTGACACTCATATGATTTGGAGCATTTTTGGAGAAGTTTAGTTATTGAATAATTGCCATTTTGCTGTTGCCAATTAATTTTAAGAGAAAGTGAGTTGAACTTAAAGGAAGCTTTATATCGTTTATACTGAAAAAACTTACCTACAGTTTTGACAGAATATTTACGTAAATATTTAGTTACGGAATATTATTTATTCGGTATTTTATTTCAAGCGTTCCTTGTAAGGGTCCGGTAGTAAGACGGAATTACATTTGTATTGCAAATATTTCATTTAAAATGTTCTCAAGATTTTCTCCGAATCAAGTTAGAAATTTGAGTGGGGTAAGTGCAGTTAAATATTTTTTTTAGTACAAGTACAGACATAAGAGTAATTTGATTATTATCATTGATTATGATTACAAATGATTGCGTAAGGGAATAAAAGATGAAAATAGTAAATAATGTTTGAGCTTTTAAAGCAATTTTATGATTATAATTACAAGATTATGCATAAATAGATCCTGAAACGATTCAATGGAACACTCGTAATTGCTGAACATGACAACACAGCTTTAAGGTCTATTACTTTGAATGCGGTTGGAGCTGCGTCAAAAATCGGGAATGAAGTGACGGTGTTAGTGGCTGGAAAGGACTGTGCTCAGGTCAGTTGACGTTCACATGTCGAAAACAAACTTGATGGTTGAATTAATTGTTATGCATTGGATTTGTTCATACTTCTTGAAGAAAGTATTCTGCGTTTTTATTTAAGTTGTTTACAAATTCACTGGATTTATTTTGTAGGCTGCTGAGCAAGCTAGCAAGATTGAAGGTGTGAAAAGGGTACTGCTAGCTGACAATGCTGCCTTAGAAGGATTCTTGGCCGAGAGGATGACACCGGTTATTGTTGCTTCCCAGAAACAATTTAATTTTACCCATATAATTGCTGGAGCTACAGCTTTTGGCAAAGGTCTACTTCCGAGGGTTGCAGCAAAATTGGATGTTTCACCTGTGTCTGATGTCATTGGGATTAAAGATGCTGAGACATTCATCCGCACAATTTATGCTGGTGAGTAGCTGATGCATAGACATATCAAAGTAGAAAATGAAAATAGTGATTAAAGGGGTCATTGTGAGTAAGATGAGTTATTAAAAAAGGATTTTAAGAGGAACTAAAATCAAAATTTTGTATTCTGACGGGGATAAATACGACTCACAGATTTGCTTAAATAACATAATCTGTACTTCTTTTGTATTGTATGTATCAGGTAATGCTATCCAAACGCTGAAGTCTAAAGACGCTATTAAAATTCTGAGTGTACGAGGAACTTCTTTTGAAGCTGTTGCTACGGGTAGCAACAATGCTTCTCAGGATAAAGCCCCGGACACGGAAATTCCAACTGATAAGTCGGAATTTGTCAAGCAGGAACTTATTAAGAGTGATCGACCTGAACTAACTTCTGCTAAGACGGTTATAAGCGGAGGTAAACTTTCAGTAATGTTTCAATCTGTAGTAGTTATTTTTTTTGAAGACAGCGTATAAAAGACGAATTTAACTTGAACGCCCTAGGTAGAGGAATGAAAAACGGCGAAAACTTCCAAATCCTGTACAACCTTGCTGATAAAATGGGAGCAGCAGTAGGTGCCTCTCGAGCTGCTGTGGATGCCGGTTTTTGCTCTAATGACTTACAAGTTGGACAAACTGGTAAAATTGTTGCCCCCGTAAGTTGAAGCTACTTGCTGAGCAAAATAGATATTCATTACAGACTTTTGGATATTCTAATCTCGAATTTAATTTCTGGTAATCTCATTTATAGGAACTTTACATCGCCATTGGAATTTCCGGAGCAATTCAACATTTAGCAGGAATGAAAGACTCCAAAACTATCGTTGCAATTAACAAAGACCCGGAAGCTCCAATTTTCCAAGTTGCCGATATTGGGCTTGTTGCTGATCTGTTTAAAGTTGTTCCAGAAATGACAGAAAAACTGAGCAAATAAAGGAATGTCCGATGAAGTCAACGCAAGTTTTTTCGAAGGAAGTCAAATTAAAGCTATTTATGTAACCAAAGATTATCTTACGTACTGGAAGATATAATGTGTTTGGTTGTTTAGCTCCAAAACAAATGATAAATGGGGAATTAATAAATTTCTAACATTGGAATGCATTACAATGCATTAATCATTAAATAGTTTTTCATTTTCATTCGTTTTCCTATCACTTCGCAGTGTAAGCAGCTATATATAATATGCACCACTCATATAATATCTACTCAGTTCTTGTGTAATTAGTTATTATATTATTAGCTTTTTCAAAGTATCATCAAATCACACTACTGCCAAATCGATTTAAAACGGAACTTCGCATTTGGCAAAAATAAAATCCTGAACTTTACAAGTTAAATAGCATTTTTCGATGGTTTGCATGCTAATGCAACTTTTTCCTAATATTTTTTGCTCCAGCCTCACTCTAATGGCCACAGCAGGGCGTAAGGTAAGTTTCATTAACATGTATTAAAGGGGGGGGACAAGGCCCCAACTGCAGGGCGGGAGCAAAAAGTATGCAATGAAATTGCAAATATCAGAAAATTATGGAGATATTTTTGTATGTATTTATAACCCAAGAATTCCATACATGGTGCTTATTATAAGCGGTGCCATAGCTTCAAAAATTGTCATTTTTCACCCCAGGTTTCCTGTGTAGGATTTTAATAATAGACGATAAGACGATTCTGGTGCGTACCATCAAATTCTATGTAAAATTTTGTTCCTGGAGTTTACAAAAATTTGTTGTCAACGTTATTATGGTCCGCAATGCAATGCCATAAAAGTCCAAAAAACGTCTAAAATTGGAGTGAGTTTAAAAAAATCCCTTTTGATTTTTCCAGTGGGGAATTTTTAAAATACACGCACGGAGTCTTCATTCTTCATACCCAACGGTGATAAGAGTAATAACTCCCCACAAGAAAACGTCTGCAAATAACTTCGAACAGGATATCGATGCAGAACGAACAAAACAAATGTGTGTAAGTATATATGGTTTATTAGGTGATGCAATAAAAACAATAAAAGGATACTCTATAAGTGAAAGATATGTCAATAACTGAAATTATTCTTATTCTTATCTCTAATTATTATTATTGGGAATAATTTCAAGATATGAATGATATTAGTATTAAGCAACTCAGAAGAACTGGTTGTGAGCTTATTGTTTCCGCAAAGCTTTACCCTGCCGCTTTGAGGCTGCGGGAATTATTCATTCTTTGAAATTGCTCTACCAGAGATTTAGCATTATTCTCCTCTGCAGCAGCAGTAGTAGAGTTTCCTGTTTCAAGCAAAATGATTTCTTTGCCACCGCCCTCTACTCCTTCCTTGACGTGCCGGTACAACGGATGACATTGAATTTTTGGTGAACCTAAGTACCCCATAGGGCAAGTGCATTTTGGAATTCGATTTCTGTCCAGAACGCAATGTGCATTTAAACCGCAAGCTCCAATACAAGGATCAATGCATTGGAAATTGGCACAAACTCTTGTACTGGAACAGTCACCATTAAATCGGCAGCGGTGGTTTTCCATTCGGGGGTCACCATTTCGACAAAATGGGGGTTCGCAGTCATCACCATTTTCCCAAACATCCCTCCTTTCATTGCCGTAGTCTCGGAAACAGTCGTTGTTAACTCGTACGGGGAACCCAGGTCTACAAGTGCATTCAGCTTTGTGCCCATCCACCTTACATTCCTGGTTCTCGCCACAAAGATTACGGAAGACGGTGCAAGGATTTTTGCATTGGTTGTTAAAGCAGCCTTGGAGGGCGGAGCAGTCGTCATCACTGAAACAGCTTTGATCACCTTCCATTTCTCCGCATCTTTGGTCAAATGGATCAATGCATTTACAGGTAGCTGTACGATTAACGTACTGGCATCGAGCTCCGCGCCCACATTTAAGTGAACACTGTGGTTGCAATAATGTTGACGGAACCAGGGTACATCGAGTTTTAGGATCACCAACAAATCCGTTCAAGCATTTACAATCTGCATTGTGGTTTTTTACCACGCATCGCCCGTTTATACCACAAGTATGTCCGATGCAAGGATCCTCGCATTTTCTAGCCTGACATGCTTGGTTATCTGGACATCCGGAGTTGCCGAAACACATTGGGGTACAGTTAGGAGGCGTTCCAGTGTGACCGGGAAGGCAACTGCAGACACCCTGTCCATTCACATCATTGCAACCACTATTTGGCCCGCAGGAAGTACGATGGCAACCACCGAGGGATCCTAAACGACGGCAATTCGAGTCTCCTGGTGGACAATTAATCACGAGTTGGTTGCAAATAGCTTTATGTCGAACGACATGACACGCTTGATTGTACTGTCCGCACATGGACGGACAAGGGTTTTGACATTTCTGGTGAATGCAGGCCAGGAAAGTGGGACATTCATCATCATACTGACACTCAGGGCGAAGGCGTTCTTCTAATTCTTCATAAGGTGCTTTATAATTGTCAGGGATGCAGTTTTGGTTCGGATCCCCTACATATCCTTCAAGACATGAGCAAATAGGGGTGCGATTTATCACCTGGCACTCGGCATGTTGACCGCACCGGGTCCGTCCACAGAGACTTGTGCACTGCCTGTCAATGCAAACCTCAGTACTGTCGCAATCCTGGTTAATGACGCATCGTGAAGCATGTTTCATGTTCGTACAATGTGGTGGTTTTCCATGGTAGCCCTTGGAGCAGGTACAGGCAGCAAGACCATTTCTAACCACACAGTCTCCGTAACGGCCACAAGGGGACGGAGTACAAGGATCAGCTCCGCGTTCTATGATATTATGACATTCAAAGAAGGGGTCACCTTCATAGCCTTCCAGACACAAGCAAACCACTGAACGACGTGACAGTAAACACTCGGCATTCCGGCCACAGGGGTTAGGGTTACATGTAGAAAAATCTAGAATCAATAATTTTTGGTAAAACATTTTCAATTAAAATCTTTTACCATGTTTTTTCTATAAAGTATATTAGCAAGTTTCACACTGAACTTACGAAAAGGCTCGTACTTCCCAATCAAACCAAATTGTACGGCCTTGTATGTATTTCCTATTGAAGCTGTACAGACATATTGACCCGAAGGGTCATCTAGTTCTTTCACCCTCAAAATGAATCCAAGCTTTGGATTATACGTTAACGAGTCATTGAGGGGGCAACTAACGAATCCATTTTTCGACTTCTGCAGGGTAACTTTTGCTTTTGGATGCGTCACACTACAAGGTATTCTCGCCCTTACGTCATGATTCGTAAATGTAATGTTGTCGCCACCACTTGACGTAAATATATTTGAACCTTAATAAAAAATTTACGAATGAGCAGACATTGATTTATATGGTAGACTACAGTACCGCAAGTAGATTAATAAAATTATTCTCAAATATTTTCAATGAACCGACCAGGTACATATAAATGAAAGGACACAAAGGCATTCCTATTCATAGTTCCTCTACAAGTGTAATTCCCAGTGTGGCTCTCTGTAAGCTTCGCTATTGTTAGCGTAGCTCCGAAATCCCCCAATAAGGAGTTGGAGCTTCCTCGCTTGACATTCGTATCAGTTGAAATTTCTGGAACCTATAAGATTTTTTAAATTATCTATCTATTTCAATCCAGCATTTTCAAAATGAGTGAGCTTCAAAAATGTACTAACTCCATCCCCCGTGTAGATCCACTGCACAGGATACCCAGCACTGCACTCAAATAACATTCGGCTAATTCCTTTGGACGTGGTTTCTCCAACTATAATTTCTGAATTTCTAGAAACTCGTAAGGACCTTATATTTTCATAGTATGGATTGCCATAGTATTCTGAAACCAGTGCCTTCGGGGGATCATTAATTGCACCAAGGGTGGATGTAGCAATTGCTAGTAAGAGGGCAACAATCAATCGGCATAAACTTATGCGAACCATTTTAATTTGATTATTTAATTATTGCACTGCTATATAAATCTAATCACTTCCCATTTCTTCTTGGAGAGTCTCAAAATTTTGGTTTGTAAAAGTGTGAAAACTGCTGCAATAACTTCTGCTGAAAAACAACAGTGTTTACACGTATGTGCTTACAAACATTAAAAGAACTAAAGGAAGGTTAAAAGTAGATGGACGTAGTATTTTTCCTCAGAGAGGAATATGAAAAATGAATTAAAGTCTCCTTGAACCAAGACGCTTATACGAATTTTTTGCAAAATAAGTTTTGTCATATCGTTTGATGAGTGTATGTAATTTCCCTTTCCCGAGAATACCTTTTCCAAGAACGAGAGTAATAATATATATGTAGCAACAATAGTTGCGTGTATGAGACAGTAGTTAATATATAAAATGTAATAAGTACATACACTTCTCCGGACATAAGGGCTTGGCGTGATTAATTCAGTACAACTATATGCGCCCAATTAAAAGTAACAATGATATAGCCTCTGAAGAGTCTAAGATGGACTTGCCTACTTAATTTTTCCGGCACTTGGACATGCAACCAAACATTTTTGTTTCCTTTGAAAAACTTTGTTGCTAGATTCCCTATCGAGTGAGCTTTAGCTTTCAGCATTCAGAATGATATGGAGTCTCAGCAAAAGTGATGATTTGGGTGTACCACAAGTGTCAGCTTGTACATGGAAATAATGAATCAGCTGTGTCTTTTGTTGGCTCACCTGTGAGGGTGACAAAGTATTGCGTGACAATGGAGTAAATAATTGCATTTTCAGTAATGCTGTGTTTTCCCACAGACAAGAAACGAGCTGTGGGGAAGTCTTGGTAATAAGACAATGAGAGGGTTACAAACTGCAAACTAGAAAGATTCTCGTGGGATAACATTATTTTCTTTGTGGATGCTCGTCATATTTGCACTTTTCTTGAAAAAGTTTTGTTCAGTTGCTTAAAGCCGATTTAATGCAGGAGTTTAACCTTGAAAGACCGTGTTTTGATAAAAACGCACGCCTTTCTCTGCTTACAAAAAATGATACACAAATTCAATGGTTTTGACAATAATAGTTTGGCACACCGGACAAATGAAGAGCCGTGTAATTTTACAAATGAAAATGCCGTTTGTAACATGTGGCTGTATAATAAAGAGGGATGGGGTTAACAAAATTGTTGTTTTTATTGCGGATCTTTGACTTGAGGGGTAGCATTATTTCACACTGATAAATTTTGAAAAGTAGGTGATTTGTTAATTTTAGAATTTCACTTGAACAGTAAGGTTAATACCATTTTTAAAACATGTCAAAACCATTTTAGTGCCATTCATATTCTAAAATCAACGACAATTTATCATACTGCTAGCATTTGTACCACTGAACCTTAAGGGAGATGAGCGTGAGGGATCGTAGATTCAAATAATTCGAGGTTTTCGAATTTTCGATTTTTTCACAAAAATAGAATGGAACTTTGTAGGTTCTTTGACGATTACGACGCTGAATAAACATTATTTACATAGCAATGACAGCCAATTACACTTTATTAAAAATCAGGCAATAATAATTAAAACAACACTACACAAGACACGCAAATACACAACTACAAATATACATAATATAGATTAATTAATACCAGAACATTTGGAATAATTTCAATTAAGTTGGGATTCCCTTTCGTATAAAAGAAGGGATTTGATGAAGATAAGCATATGTCAAGAATGTCGTCAGCAAATCGACTTCTGATTTTAGTACATGTTAAACCGGACAATTATTAGGAAAAAAACTCGTTCTGAATCCACTGATGTAGAGGCTTAATATACACATAAGGATATCATAGCATTTTTGCAAATGCTTGCCCTTTGCCTTTGATTTCTCCAACACTGTCATTTCCTGACCTTGCGAACTTAGGGATGCTCCACTTGCCTCCCCGGACTTTCCAACCCTTTCACCAGTTGAAACTATTTCCTGTAATATCATCTACTCGAACGATTTTTTACGTTTGGGGTCCTCATCTTCAGTCTCGGGATCTTCAGGAAGTGTCTCAGGGCTGTTCCCCAAACGTCCTAAAAGCTTTAGGATCTGAGCCTTCAGTACAGCTTTGGATGGGATAGAGAAAATATCCAAAGCTGAACCGTCCCCAGATGGAGTTGACCACTCGTTACCGAACAAATGTTCAAAGTCACTCTCATCTTCAATAAGAAACTCGTTGTCATCAACATTAGCTACAGTTTCATTTAGTTCCCGTAATAAATCGTAATAGTAAAATAGTATCGTAATAAATGTCATCTTTTGGAGGTATTTCAGCAGAGAGGCATTGATGGTCCATCTCTCCTTTATACGAATTTTAAGTCGATGAAGGAAAAAGCATGCAAAGGGATTTGTTTGACTTTCCAGACGAGTAAAAAGTAGTCTACTGTTGCAAACTTCAAAAACGACTTCCAATTTTTGCTCTCTAAAAAGAATTGTTTACAAATTATTACAAACAGAATCGAATAATTCCAGTATCAAGTTTCGAAGAGTGAAAGTTGCAAGCTCTTTTTAGTTTTTTTTGTTCAATGTTTCAAGCACTAAAAAAGGAGTTTATGCGTGTGCAGCTAATACATAATGTAGTGAATACAAGCAATAATATAGTATTTATTATTACAATTGACAACCCCACGCATAAAAACACCGCTCACATTCAGTTTTCATTGTTATGTAACCTTTTTTTTTGGAAAAATGCATCCAAACGATTACCATGTTAACCAACCTAATAGCATAAAAGGCATACAGTATCTGCTCCAGATTCTAACGCTTTGATCATAAAGTAAGAGCTGCCTGTGTGTGTTTATAACTCCCAGCAACCGTGCACACATACACACATTGTTATAAACTAAATAGTATTTGCTTTTCTCTGCGTTGAATATCACCGTTGAATTTCATCCACGACCTTGACAATGAATTCTTTCGCCCTGCCCTTGCCCAAGGGCTGAATTCCTTCATTTCTTTTGTTTTGCTACAATATACACATTTTGCACTGAACTATAGGCAACTAATTAGCATCCCACCGTACGGATATTTCTCTTGTATCTCCCCAAATCGTTTTGCATCAGGTTACACAACTCACAGCAGTCAAATAAATTATCCTACATAAATTATTCATCTAGCAACACACTTCTTGTCCAAAACAGCAAAAAATTCCAGAACAATTAAGCTCCATACATACATGTAATAGACATGATTTGCATTTTTTTGTCTTCTCAACCAACAAAAATTAGCTTTAAAATGTGTGTGTCTCTACAAGATTCCTCTGCTTTCAATTAGCCTAATTTATTCCCCGCACCCCCCCAAGTACTCACCAAATCACTCAGGATTTTCTGTTTCTTGTCAAATTAAATCGAACTTTCTCGTAGTAACCCACATGTAAATGTAAATACCACGTCAAAATATCAAAATATTTTCATAAGCCATAGAAGCTCCCAATAAGTAACTTTCAGTCTAACTATAAATTAGGAATGAGTAATGAAATGCATGTCATATTATTTCCCATAATTTCTATAAAAGTTTATTGTGAAGATTAAAAAAAATGCGTAGAAATAGCGGCAATGAAATAATCAATCAAATTTAATTGCCTTTGCAACATCATAAAGGCAATTGACTGAAAATGCTTTCAATAAGCAAGGAAAAGGCTTGGAGACTTCCTCATACATAAAAGACACATTGTAGAATCAAGTTGAAGTCTTCAGGGTCATGGCTTCACTTTCATTTTGGTGGGGCAAGTCTTGACTCTATTTCGTCAGCAAGTCAGCATATAAAATAAGTTCATATATTTGGACCAAGAAAAACTAAACGCTGTTGAAAAAGAAGAGGGGAAAAAATTATATCGCATTAAATTATCAAGACGGATTTGTAGCTGATGAGGATCCATGAGTTATTATATGTTAGAGCAGAGCATATAATAGAGGGGCTGGAAAAAAAAAGGAAGCAAAACGCTTAGATGCTTGGTTTGCAGTCGAGGAATTCAAGTCGTCGGGAAACACCTTTGCGTCTGGATAAAAAATGGAGCAAAGCATTTCATTTGCTCCACACATGTCACATACTACAAATAACTAATTTGGATTATCGCACAGCAAGATCGCTTGAAAATATATGAGGGAGCCATCACAAAGTCGGTACATGCAAAATGGATTTTTTTCCAGGATTTGCTGGATGAAGGAGGGTGTGTTCTCAATTTCTCAAATATTCTCAGCAGGGAATTAAAAATGAGACCAGGGAAGTGGTCCGTGAGTATAAAAGGTAGGTAGTTTTCCCAAGAAGGATATCACTTGCTCTTTGCTTGCTATTTGCAAATCATTTCATCTTTGTGAAACATTCCCAAAACCAACTCCAAACCTCAAAATGAAGGTATACGACGGATTTTCCCTGTTCTTTAATTTTTATTATTCTTTTTCAATACCATTTTTGGGATTTTGTGACATTTTTTAAAACTGATTGTGAGATGACTCGACTTATTTAAAAAGATTGTGGGATTTTTTTAGTATCCTTTGGAGTGAATTTTAAATTTTGATTTGCTTCACAGGCTGTCGCTGTTCTTCTTGCCATCGTCGCTGCCGCTAATGCTGGAGTCATTGCTGGCCCAACTGTCCTCTCTGCCGTTTCTGCCCCAACCGTCATCAGCCGTGCTCCAGCTTTCGACTCTGCTGTCATCAAGTCTGACCGTCTCGGAGGAAACTTTGCTTACTCCGTTGCTGAGAGCCACGCTTATGCTGCCCACACCCCAATTGTCCAACAAGTTGCCACTCCAGTTGCTGTCTCTTACGCCGCTGCCCCAGTTGCCCACATTGCTGCTGGCCCAGTTGCTTACTCTACCCTCGGTCTCGGTGGACTTACCTACAACACTTTGGGAGGCGCTGTCGTCAGAGTTGCCTAAGAAGTTTCTTTAAAAATTTGTAAAATCTCCAATCTGAACCAAAAGTTGTTTTGCTCTGCTCAAAAAAAATGCTGAATTTATTTTATGTTTTTTAAATCATTGGCTGAATTCAATTGGCATTGGTACTGATTTTGAATAAAAATGATGAACAGTTGTTGTTACCGGTGTTCAATTTTCTAATCAATGGTTCTGATCTCAGTTATTTTGTTCTCATAAATCCTTTAACTGGATTGTGGAGATAGGAATGCATAAAAGTAAATTATCGGCATTATCGCTGCTTTGTACTGCATTGTACTGCCCTGGATTCAAACAGGAAATGCCTCTTAATTATAATAAGTTTTCAGTAACAAAAGTTATAGCATTTCATGGGAATGGGACCGAAAGCATTACTCTAATTTTGAAGTATTCTTTTTTATGCTATCCCATTCTGTCGTTAAAGTTGGCGAATTTCGTACAGTAAGCTGGGCTGCTCCGCTGTATTTCAGTTTACAGGTTCTCATGGATATAGATTCAATAAGTTTCTCCAAGGGTGTAGTTGCAATTTTTGCGAGTTTGCTATCTGGGCTTTTATGGAACTAAATCACTAAATGTTGGGTGTAAATGAGGATGATTTTTGAGAAACTTTCAGCTTAAATCTGGGAATCGTATATATTGGATTTCTAAAACTCCGTTTTCAGAAGTGGCAGCCTAAGTTCAAAAATATTTTCAAACTTCAGACTTCGCAGAGAGAGGTCAGCATAATTTCCTCAGAAAGAACCGAAAATTTTTCCTTTGAGCAAAAATCATACCAATACCATGTATGTATATGTATTTGCTGTAACGAAAAATGTAAATTAAGAATTACAGCACAATGCCTTATACTCATCATCATGTCCTGTCAATGAAAGAATAACATCAATTTTTATTACGAGAATTTGGTCCCAACTTCCAATACAGTTACATTGAAGCCCCACTTATAATACAATGCGATAACATAAACCTTGGCATTTGATAGCTTGCAATAAAAGCATGAAATTGAAAATAGGTAGTAAAAATAAATCTTATTTATCATTCATTATTGTCATGAATGAAGGGTTATTGATGAAAATCATGTAAAAACAGTTTTATATATTGTCAATCTATTTTGGATCATCCAACTCTTTTTCCAACTATTCAGATTCACCTCTGTAAAGAACAATATTTTTCTCAGTTTCCCAAATCTTCACTTCATATAAAAGCTCGGGTTTCCTCATAACTTGCTTCAGCTGCTCCCAAACAAAAATTGACACATTTTCCGTTGTGCTCACAACATGCGCGAAATATGGAACATCTTTGTCAATGCTTTTGTGGTCCATTGTCTTCATGATGGCTGCATCCTTTAGTTTTGAACAGGTATAATCATTATTAACACCAAATGATATTAATTATTGTTCTTTTATAAAAATACAAGAAATTTCTACTCCACTCCTAAAATAATTTTGAAAATTAACACGGCACCCTTATCGAAAGGTTTGCAAGCGAAAAGTTGAATTTTATCAGGACACCCTGCCTTTTTGCTAATTGCTACCCGGGAATCGTGAGCAACCAATTCAGCCGAGAAACCGGAAATTTCTAAAGGTGTCCCTGTAAAATTTCAGCATTCCTCTCCTCAGAGACCATTGAAAATGGTTACCGATAAAAATTCAAAATTATTTTTTTTAAAGTGCATTTAAACTTTTTGTCCTTTAAAATATTATAAAGGTTTTTTTGGATACCATATTTTCCTTCATTTCTTGAATGTTCATCACCATTCCCGTGTCCACCTCCACCGGTCCCTTCACAGTTACTTCAACTAAAAACAAAGAGACAATGCTGTCAGACTGAGAACATAAAGTAAAGTAAGCCTTTTAATTTATAGTTTTTGCATCACCATTATCGACATAAGCAGAGCATATATTTTATGTAGGATATTCGTAGTCCAGGCACATTATAAGTAAATACATACAATTCATCTCAAATTATAGGCTCTGGACCTCCTGTACACATGAATGAGTCTGTGGTACCTTGAGTATTATCATTCTGTGGTTTGTAGTTCTAGTTCCCTTAAAACAATACGCTACAAACCGGTTTATTGTGTAATTACAATACATTGTACCATACGTAACACACATGATAATTTCATTCCAAGCCAATAAGACAACTTCTACAATACACACATAATACCTTAAGTATTCAAACGGTTCTGGAGCTTGAATTCTGATATTTAACTCGAGCTTGAGTCATCTCAAAGCATTTTCAATTAAATTAATGGGCAGGAGTTTCATTTATGCTGAGCAGTACTTTGTGTAAATCAGTTATAGTCTAAAAAATGTGTTTTACAGCCGTTGGGTCCAACTTTTCAAACCCGCATACATAGCTTGAGGCTTGAGGATACAGTAGGAGGCACAACGGCTTCAGTTGTGAAAGCTGTTTTTAGCTGTATACATTGTATATTGATTATTACATCAAAAGAAATATCTACGTAATTATTTCCTGTCATTTCAGAGCTTAACTCATATTTATTTTAGCACGAGCACTTTATTCGGAGCCCTTTTCTACAAATTCATGTCAAAATCTTTGCACAACCTTTAACGACAACCTCAACTTAGACTGTAGATGCTGGGGTAATAAGAATACTTTGCTTCATACACTTTTGTATATTACATATGTATATAGTACAAGCTACACACGACCAATTCGTTAAACATTAAAGAGAAGTAAGTACACAAACTTACCAACGTAATTATGACCATGTCCATTGGGATTGTTGCACTTGGAATAAATCTCAAGGTTCTCTTCATCAGTGAGGGCCTCGCTGGAAAAAAACGAGTGAATGAAAAAAAACTAGTTTCGCTTTACATTCCATACCATTTTTTATAATTCATCAAGGACCATTAAAATCAATTTTTCCAACAAAATTATATTGCTCTTTCAAAAAATAGATTACTGCATATTTTCAATTTACCTATGAAGGCGATGGCAGGCACTGAAGCACTCCCGGCGAGTCAAGTAGGCAATAGGACGACCCATTTTGAAAATCTGAAAAAAAGGTTTTCTTAAAAAATCAGGTACTTATTGAAAATTAGTAGTAAACATTTCTCGTGATTGTCTTGGAAGATCTGAGATTTAGCCAGAACAAAAATCTGACAAAATCTCCAAGCCCCTCACCACGAACTTAAACCTTACTATACTTGAGGAAGAAATCGATATGGCCGAGCATGGGCACTGCTTAATACCAAAAACACATGTCGAGCGTCAAGCCCATGGGATATGTACTATATGTACTAAATTTTGTCAGCTTTAATAACAGATTCTGGTTATTGAGATAGCCAGAATGTATATTTGTGCTTGATAGTAAAAATTTGGGACACAAAGAGAAAAGATAACTAGAAAGTATTTACACACGGATGGGTCTACAAGTAGTGATGCCCTGTATGCATATGTATACTTAAACTAGAAGAAAAACACTTCCTACTTACAATTTGAAATCGTAGAAAGTAACGAAGGAATCTGACGTTGAATTGAGGAGCTGAAAAATCTGATGGATGTTCCACGTTCTGATCGAAAATTTCAACTACACATAAAGTAAATCTTGAAGACCTCAGGATAAATCCTGAGGCACAAGTAATTGAATGCGTTTCATAACATGTAAAAGTTGGCTGTCCAAGACTTACACGTGAAGGCTTTTCAAAGGACAACTGGATATGAAAATGATCCTTGAGGCTTATGTAACATTATTCTTGTATTACGGCCTATGGGCTTACGTATCCTACTTATGTGCTTATGTAAAACGGAATCTTGATTTTTTAAAGAAGCCGTCTTCATCGTTGAAAGTCTGAAGCTGAGGAAGAAATGTTGATTCTTGTCTTCGGTTGCAAACGAGGCATGCAAAGTCTGCAGACATTCAACACTCATTGTCAGCTACACCTTTTGCTACATGATTCTCAAACCACAACCGTGTAAGCACTTGGGTACATACAATTTCTTGAATTTCTTAAAAGCAACTGGAGAGATGGAGAGTTACACATATAAATAGCTGCAGAAGAACATTAAGTTAATCAAATAAGCTGCTCCTGATTTGATTGCATGTACATTATGATATTTATAATGACTTGCCTGACATTCCATGATCTGAAAACTGTAAATAATTAAGCAAACAGTATCCAAATTTTTAAATTAACAATTCTCTGTTAAATCCTACGTCTGTAATCTTAAAACATTGTTAATAGTATACTGAGTCATTTAGGGCTACTTCCATTGGGAAGCAGAGACAACAAAGTCTTTATATACTTAATAATAATAATGTAATAATAAATTATGAAATGCATAACCTGTGAAAGGGGAATTCATACAATTATCGAGTAATAGGGAATTAAAAATGTGGATTCATTTAAAGACATATACCTGTAGCGCAAGCATCTGGTTCAGCGCCCAAGACACATGTATATCGAGGTATTGTATAAGTGTAGAACATAAAATTGATTTGGTCAAGGTCTGCCACAGGTACCACATTGTATTTTTTTCTGTCCAGATTCTTATGAAATGAACAGATCATTCCACTCCTGTGAAGAGTTTGCAACACGTGTGTAGTAATCATTGTTAAGAGTTACTGGAGGTGTTCTCCACTGTTTCATGCCTTCAAGAAATCGAGATTCAGGCCTAAATGTTATTCGACCTGACGGATCGATTCTAAAAAGACTCATACACTAACTGTAAATCTTTAGTAATTTGTGGTTTGCATGTAAGTATGTGAGAACTCTTTATTTATATTTTCATGGTATTTTAACACAAGTCATTTAACACAAACCAGGATTTGCATTTGCGGGTATTTATTAACTATTTTTCAGCCGTAATAAAAAAATGTGGAGCTAAATTAATTACGGAATAAGGAGACTACGACGGAGTCTTGAACCAGAGGGATGGGTAGACGAAACGGTTAAGGTTTCAAAGTCAAAGAATCAGTGCCGATGTTCTTTATTCAAACTTTAATTTCCAGTAATAGTACAATGGCTATTCAGCTATTGTAACTTCAAGATTTGAAACTTGTTTCTCGACTGCATGTAGTACTACTTGTACTACTGCATAGCCAAAATTGAAGGGTATGATGTACTGAACGAATTATCCAACAGTTAGGTCAAAATTATTACTACGCTATATATTAGCGAATAATATATAATGTATAATCAAATAAAATGAATTAAAATTCATTTCTAATAATTTTAACAAGGATATAAAGCAACCTACTAAAAAACAACCTTGTTTCCGTTTATAACCGAAACATGTTCCATTTTATTACATTCGGCTCACAGACAGTTTGAATAAGCTAATAAATTACTCTTCCGATTTTATTGACTACTAGGTAGATTTAATATTCACAGATTGAAATACTGTACGGGTTCAGCTTCATGTAGGTACAGTGGGTATACCAGGTTCGCCTTTCTTCGCCAAACCAGCCAAGAGTTTCTTGATTTCAGCTATAGCTTTACCAGGATTTAAACCCTATTATTGTAAAAAAAACTTATTATCTTAACTCCTTCAAATTATTTCATCACACGATCTCAGCACAACGTCAGTAAAAATTACAGAAGTCGTGGTAATGCTATAAGTTAGGACAAACCTTGGGACAGGTTTTAGTGCAGTTCATAATCGTGTGACAACGGTACACTGAGAAGGGATCCTTCAAACGGTCCAATCGTTCCTGCGATTGTTCATCCCTGGAGTCAATGATCCATCGGTAAGCTTGCATGAGAACTGCAGGACCCAAGTATTTATCTCCATTCCACCAGTAAGATGGACATGACGTGCTGCAGCAAGCGCATAGGATACATTCGTAGAGACCGTCCTACAATAAAACATCAAACAACTTTTAGAAATGTCTGATCAAAAACCTATTAATAAAAGATTCATGAAGAAATTGAAGAAAGTTCCCAAATCTTACCAGTTTATTTCGGTCCTCCACGCTTTGGCGAAGCTGTATCTCACCTGGCTTTGCATTATCATTTCTTTGAAGGTAGGGTTGAATCGACTTATACTGAGCGTAGAAGTTGTTCATATCCGGTACTAAATCTTTAATTACGTACATGTGAGGCAAAGGGTAGATCTTAGTTGCCTTGCTTGGATTAGTATCAATTTTGCTAAAATAATAAAATCGAAATACTTGCAGATTTTGGAATTCCATTCTAAACAGGGAATTTATTATGAATAATTGGCAACAGAATACTCAGTTGCCGTGATCTTGTGAAGGTCATACCTGATGCAAGCCAATGTATTGATACCACCGATGTTCATTGCACAAGAACCGCAGATTCCTTCCCTGCAAGACCTTCTGAAGGTCAAGGTGGGGTCAACTTCATTCTTAATTTTGATCAATGCATCCAATACCATCGGGCCGCATGCATTCAGGTCGACTTCATAAGTCTGCAATTTGGGCTTGTCCCCTTTCCTGTCCGGATCCCATCTGTACACTGCAAACTTCTTCAATCGTGCGGATGATGTGGCCGTGGCAGCTCCCCGGACCTATAAAAAAACCAAAAATTGGACTAAAACACTATTACCTTGAACCCTTGAAGATTTCCGGGCTGAATCTATTTAAATCTCTACCATACACCATACTAATATACTTTGTATTTTGTATTATACAAGACTTACCAAAATATGCGGACCGAACATTCCGTTCACAAGTAGAGCTTTTGAAGCGATCATTTTTATTTCCCTACTTTAGAATTGTTGCTGACAGTACAGAAGAGTTCTTTCGTCACTGAATTATACAAGTAAATAATTTTGATTGATTTACTTCAATTACGCAGACACAGACTGTAGATAAATATCTACCTACACACCGTCTCTCTTCACTATATTATGAAACCCTGTAATTATTTCTAGGAGGTATTTGAGCCTTTCCCCTCAACTCACGTGGGGAGTCATATGATAGTCAGGAGTGTCCTCAACTCAACCGATGGATTCTACGAGCTGATGCTCAAGAGACGACAAGTCACTGTCGTCTCTTGGAAGACGGACCCCTGCGTTCAGGCATCATCTCTACCAGTTAGCTACATACATAGTAGCTTTTAAAAGAAAACTTGACCAAAAAAGTTGTTTATGTATACGCTTTTACAAATATTTGAGAGATAGAAGCAACGTTATTGTAAACGATAAACGACATTTATTTCGCGATGGAACTAAATTTTGGGAAGAAAGTAGTACTAATTTCTAACTAGGACAAGATTGTAGAAACCCATTTAAATGACATAAACTTGACAAACTTTGACAGTTATTTACACTGCTGTTTGTTCAGAAATGAAACAATCCTGAACACGCGTTTAGCCCATCAGGAATTAGGTATTATTGCTCTTTCAGCCTCACCCCAAAAAATAATCTTCATGATTTTGGCAATAAGCTGCGACTTGCAACCTTGGTCTGAAATGATTTTTGACCAGCACTTGCACTTGCACCTGACACTGGTGTTCTTAACACCGTGTTAAGACGATTCAATTTTATGCTATCGCTCCAGGGTAACTCTCACATCCCTATGGTTTCCAAATACTTCCTGATATGATGGAGCAAGATTATGTCCAGAAATACTTCATTCCTGAACAGAAAAGACGGGATTGCGTCGATCCTGGCCAATATGTTATCAATTTTGCTCTAAATTTTAACCTTTGGTCCAGATTTTTTTGGCACGTGCACGTGCGTATAAAAAATTGTTTTGAGGAAATACTTTAGATTTTGTGGTAATTTGTGGATTTCAGTCCACAACAGTATTTTATTCAAAATAATAAACAGCGAAGGTTAAAGCTTAAAAATATTAAACGACTCTATAAAATTTAAACGTTGTAATTTTTGGTGTTGTATTTGCTAAAATACAAGAGCTCTTGCGTTTTAGGGTTGTGTTTTTCTTAACTTGTGGATGTTCATTTGTTGTTTGTCGTCTAAATTAAAGTAGCATGTGCGAGTTGTCGGCTCAAAGGGTAATTTTCGAGCGGTAACCACCAAAACATCAAAAAAATCAAGTCGCGACCATAGTCGATGTGTTAATTCTGTGTTCATGTTCATATTGTTCACAGTGTTCACACTATATTTACCCGACGCGATCGTTCTATATGTGACATTATGTATGTACGTACATCAAGTCCTATGTGTGTCCTGAGAAGTGTTTCGGTTTGCCGACACCTCGCACGTGGAATTGTGTTTGCGGGTGAGTGGTGTGGTGAGTTATGAATTAAAATCGATAATAAAGTGAAATAATTCTAAAATTACTAATTTATGGGGTAATACATTGTAATTAATGCAAGGTAGCATAACAACAGGCTAGAGTTAATTCGAACTTATTCGTATTCATGCGAGATTAAGTTTGACATTTGGATATTTCATACGATGATGGAAACCAATTGAAGTATCAAATATCCGTTAATTTTCAGATAAAAGAATGTGCCGTTTGCTGGACAACTGTCAATCCTTGATCCTGTTTATTACCTTTTGACAACAATTTTCTGGGGTCAGTTGACGAATTTATAATGGAAGAGAGTGACGTGTGTTCACATGAAATTATTACGCTTCAAGTCGGCAGCTATTCGAATTTTGTTGGAGCCCATTTCTTTAATGTTCAGGTGAGTTTGTAAATTACTGTGGGAAATTAAGGATATTATTAAATTTTTCTAATTTATATAGCTTTTAGTGGATGTAGTATAGAAATTGCTTCCTGTAGAATAAAGTGTAAAAAATCATGGGTGATTTTTGCCGACATGTAGAGAAAATTCATATTTTTGATGAGTAGGAAAATGTTTTGACATTTTAATGAATTTAGTGGAGTAGTGATTTGAATTCTTTAGATTTTTGGAGTAAATGCCTAGGAACTTTTTGTATTTACATCATGACAAGGTGTCATCTGTATATCTGGACAGTGTATGCAATATTTTTGATCTGTATCAAGTCAGATGATTTTTTTCTTGGTATGTTAAAATACAATAACTGTAAACTGTATAAATTAATTTTGTACGTAACAAACCAACCAGGTTATTTTTAGTAGTCTTTAGTCTGGTATGAATTTATAATTCTATATATATTATGAATACAGAACCCCGAGATAAATGCAGACCCGGAAGTCGACTCGAATATCCTTTGGAGACATCTGCGACAAAGACCAGGACAAGAGATTTGGTCGCCGCGGTTGATAACCTTTGATTTGAAAGACAATTACTGCAGTACTAGAGCGCCTCGATTACAGTCAGGTTCGGGTAGTAACCCTGAATCGGGGTTGGAGGAAGTTACCAAGGGAGTTCTGTGGGATGGATCTATCCAGATTATCGACCAGCGTGAAAGCTTCAGTAGTGGAACCTCGACGGAAAATAAAGAACATAAAAAGAATAATGTAAAAGAGAAGAAAGGAGCCGGAGGAACAGCTGGAAAGGTATCGGAAATAAGTAGTGAAATCGGGAGTGAAGTCAAAACTTGGTTAGATTACACTCAATGGAAATTACACAGTCCTGAAGTGAATAGATTTAGTGTAGGCAATTTCTCCCACAATCCTACTTTGGGTGTTCTATCCAATTATGGACAAGGTCGACAGATTTATAAGTCATTTGGAGATGCTGTCACGGATTCAATAAGAAGCTACGCTGAGAACGCCGATTATTTCCAGGTTGGTTATTTATCATTCTTGCCCTCAAATTTTCTTTTTACGGCTGTGTTGTGTATAAGGATGTAGTTCTCCTACCACAGCCGCGGTGTGGTTCTTTGCTGTTTTTACCACCTCCGTTCAGACATAAGCCATGTGCTGGGTATAATTTTCTAATCAGTTCATATTGACGTCGAAAACCGTGTTGTTAGCTTACAATGCATCTATGAAAGCTTTTTCCTGATGCTTGAGAAATTCCTGATGCTTTGCAATAGCATTCACTAAGCTGTTCTTCTAAATTAGAGGAGATGAAGAATATTATTTGTAGTGTTCAGTTACTGTAAACGTGTAACATTATCTACATTGCTGTTCCAGGGTTTCCATATCCTTGCAGATCAACAGGATGGATTTGGTGGCATTGCTTCTGGAATCCTCGAGCACATTTCTGATGAGTACGACAAAAAAACAAGTTTTTCCTTCGGTTTGGTCCCTCCCGTTGTCGCTGGAGGCAAAGAACAATTGCCAGACCTGGTACTGCGTGTGCTGAATACAGCCCTCACCTGGAATTCATTCAGTGTCCACTCGTCCGTTTTCTCATCTGTAGGACTGTCAAAGAAGTTGTTCGAAACAAACCCAGAACCAGTTCAACTACCTCATCTTACTTACAACGTAAGTTTGTATTCTGTGTTTGAAGAACACATTTACCTAATTACCATTTTTCTCCTTTCAGCTAATATCTTTTTAAGTCATCCGGTTTGATCTCTGGTGTTAATACTCAGAATTTCATTTATACTACGATTTCGAATTACATCTATTGAATTTCACGCGAATTAATTTTTTGACTGGTTATTCAAGTTTTTGATTTGAACCTATAACTTTCAGCCCTCTTCCCCTTACGAATCGAGTTCAGTATTAGCAGCCACATTAGACACGCTCACAAGTCCGTACAGATTGAAAGAGCCGAAAATCAGTCTCCCTGAAGTTGTCAGTTTGTTGAATGCGTATGGTCACAAAATGGCTGTAATTGGAATGGCTTTCCCATTCTCACTTTTTAATGAGACAACTTTATACGATACGCTTAGAGAGGAAGGGTTGAATAGCATGAGGAGTCTCACACCGGGAGTTCCATTCGGCCCCGAGAAAAATATCGGAAACCTTTTCGTGCCCAGAGGATTTCACCTACATCAAGTCATCAAGTAATCTTAACTTCATTCCTTTAATTAGTTTATCTGAAACGGCCAATGACAATTCAAGAGTTCTTTTCTCCAAGCTACCCTCTTCCATCTTCATTGGTTTACTGTAATTGACTACTAACTAGTTGTACTATTCGTCTTTCAAGTACTTTCCCATGGTCTTAGCGTTTTTATTTCCTTTTGTCGGACGTAGCTCGGTAGACATTTCACGGGAAAAATTATTTATGTTTTCCAAGAAATACTTCTTGGCCTTCTTGCAATTAATTAAAAATGTGTCTTCAAAACTTCGTGTAAATAATTTGAAAAAGTTTTCGAGCAAGGCCTTCTCTAGTTGTCCCTGTAGCGGTGTACAACTTTTCAAGCTTTATTAGTCCTACCTAGAAAAGTTTTCCTGTCAAAGTGGATCAGATACCTTAGAATATTAAGGAATTAGAAAGTAGCCGGCAGAAATAAAATAAATCCCCTTAAGAGGAATTTTAGAGTAATCCGTTTAACTTATAACATAACATGAGCATGCAACCAGTAGTAGATTTTAGTTCTGTGAGTGGGAAGGGGAGCATCACCTTTATTATTGGATCATGAGATTTGTTTTGTAAGTTCCTAACGTACCATAGCATAAATTTAAAATTTTCGTTCTTGCATGATATTGCCAGTCAGCAGCTAGTCCTGTTGTGTGGGCAACAAAGACATTTTTAACAGAAAAATCTTCACGTGAAGAATAGGCGAGAAGCTTGATAAATGTGATATGTGTGGACAGTGTTGTTGATGTAGGTGAGATGTAGTTTTATAGAAAAGCTGGTATTATAAGAAAGAAAAACCTGTTTTTCTATTGAGCTATCTTTACGTTACGGTTGGGAAACTGGGAGCTGTTCAGCTAATAATGTTCCTCAGAGAGGTTTTCTTGCCTCCACGCATTGGTTTTCTTAGCAAGCGTAGATTTTATGAAAACACATATTGCTCTGCCCTTCGTCGTCGTCATCACTGTCCTCTGAGTAACTATATATGCTGTACTTGTATTAGTGCATAGGGAATGAGAAGTATGGATTTGTCAGTTGGAGAGTTGAGTGGAAATTATTGGCTCGAGTATTGTGTTTCCCGATTTTGTTTACTTTCGCCGACACAAAGCCTCCGTTGGTATGCAAGTAGATACGAGGACACTTTCCTCGTCTCGCTCCATAGCTTTGAACTACTCTCTCTTTCTCCCTCAACCACTCACTTCTTCTTTTACACCCATTTGAATACGAAGAAAACACATTATTCCCGTGGCTGGAGGAGAATATTTTCAGTCGTGTATTTTCCATCCCCGGGTATTTCCTACCGGAACATATGCATATACTTGATGCAGAACTCCTAAATATCCTAAATCCCACTTTTCCCTAACTCAAAACCCATATCCAAATAGAAAGCTACGAACATAAGAACTGCACTCAGCTATGAGTATAAGGAATTGGATGGTTTGCTGGAGTTGACTTTACTCAACGTAAGCTTATTTGCAGTTTCGTCCGGCTTCAAAATACGCAATGAAGTATGTGTATTATGTGTACATGTATTGTAGTACGGCGGGGTATATAAACATGTCTTATATGTACCTGGCTCCTAACTTATTTCTCTGTGAAAGTCTTAACCTTTTTTTCTGGCTAGATTCTCCTAGTATCGCCTTAGCTGTAGTAGTAGTAGTAGCAGTAGTAGTGCTGGTGTTTGTAGTAGTAGTCGTAGTAGTAGTAGTAGTATTAGAGTCGTGGCGAGAGCGTTACATTAGCAAAAGGCATTACTTGTGTATGCAATTTGGCAAACAGACTGACACTTAGGAAGTGAAACTACTATTATGCAAAAGCTAGTCTTCTAACAAGCATGTCTAGTTTGGTGTCACCCCCATCCCTGTGGGTTTGTATTTTTTAATGGATTCGTTCTTTCATATATTCACCCCCTTTTGGTATCCCGCTAATTTGCCAACTCGTATTTAGATATTTTTAAAATATTAAAATAACGTTTTCAGAATTTTTTTAAATCATTACTTATTCTTATTGATTACACATTTTTATCACCCTTACTCCATTACCCTTAATACTGGAATTGCATAATGTACATACGGGTAAATGCAGCTCCCTCTCATAAGTTCCAAGTACTTATTACACCATACGTAGGCATTTTTGTCCATCTAAACATTTTTAGCTATTCAGTACATTACCCGTACATTAAAACCCATTGTTAACCAAAAAACCTAAAAAATCCACGTTAAATCCAATTTAAAAATTTACTAAAATTTTATGTTAATTATTCTTTAAAAGTCCAAGTATGAGTTATAAGATAAGTGACATACGAAAAGGGTGATTATATGAAAGAATGAATTATTCAAAAATTTAAACCCTGAGGCCAAGGGTTGACTCCGGTAGTAAAGCATGTAAGCATCGTTTTCTGTATTGTAGTTTAAAACTACATATATTTTAGGTTTGCTTTCGTAGGAAACAATAAACTGGGATAAGTATACTTTATTCTTTATTATAGGACGATGGAATTTTATATTTTATCCACAAGAGTCCTGCACCCACCTCCATTTATGCTTTTATTAGACTGACTCACACACTGCGCTTTCTTTGCTTCGGACAGATTTCGATCTGATTGCTTCCTCAGACTCTCTGGCTACTCTCTCTCTCACTTTCTCTTGCTTTAAGTTATATCGGAAGAACAGGAATAAGAATTTTATAAGTATTCAGGTTGCGTAGATCCATTAGGCACAAGCGGATGGAGACGGAGTCAGGGTAGGAAAAAATATTATAATTCTTTCTTTACTACTACGCCTATGTTGTTTACGAATGCATGCTATCTTATATTATTTAACTCCCTCCTGTCATATATTCTACCTTTACACAAGTCAACCTCATATTTCTCCTCCCCTCCTCTCCTATGCGTTTTTACACTGACCTATTACTACTAGCAATAAGTCACACATGCTATCGCTTTTCCAGTAGTACCAGCATATTATTATAATGCCCTGTATGTTTTAAGCTATAAGCTCCTTTCCGTGTCGTCTTGGTACAGATAGTAGTAAAGAAGTTGAGATATGAGGTTTCATCGGGACATGAGATAGGCTTCCATGAGAAAGTCGTACCTGCCGTTCATATAAATATGTAAGATTCGCTCCTCCCTTGGATTTTCGTATGGGAATTGAAATAAAGCTAAGGAATTACTTATTATTCATGAATACAAAACCATGGAATTCTCAATCTGGTTTGGTGGAGTGCGAGAGTGGGAAAACAATTATTTATCCCCGTCCATCTTTTACCATTGTGGTTTCCAAGGATCATGTAACCAGAGTGAAACCAAGGTTTTCATTTCCCTTCCCGCGAGAACATTCAACATAGCAGTTTGCGAGGATGGTAGAAATTTTATTTTGAATATGAAGGTTGTGAAGCTTGGAAGTATGTAAATATATAAACATTCATACTTTTGGCGAAAGGAGAAGAAAAGTGAGACTCTAGCCGCTCAACTTTCACTGTTACAAGGAGTAGCGGGATTCGGAGTATCCCTGACTGACACCTTCTCCACAATCCCTGATTTTCTCCCGGACAATGTTTTGCTTCCTCTCTGACTCAAATGTATTCCATATGAAATGATTGGAGTCTCGGAGTAGCTTCATCCGTAGGGAATACATCCATGCATTTATTTTGTGTGTTTCTGCATGTATGTATTTATGTTTGTTTGTGTGTAGCCGGAGACAAGATGGAAGACTTGAAGGTTTACAAGAACAACGAGCAGCAGGAATAACTAATGTGGAAAGTTGTTTAGAACTTTATTCCCGGGAGACTTTTCCTAAGTCTGTCAATGTGGTGAGGAGCGTTCAGACTCCATTCAAACTGTCACATCCATTTCCGGTCTTGGTTGATCAAAAAGTCCTGGAGACGCTTAAGACTGCCAGGGTAGGGGGTCCTTCATCTTTTCGGCAGGGTGAGTTAATGATTTTATGCTTCAAGTTCAGTACTCTTGTAATTTGAATCTTTTTTCGTCAATTCAGCTGTAGGGAAACTGATTAGACTTAAGATTTTAGGATGTAAGAGTGAGAACGTTCAAGTTAGTGTCAATGGTGGATCAACTGATGTTTCTATTTTGAGATAATAGTTAGTTGATGAATCTGCATGCACTTAGAATAATATGATTTCCAGTCATGCTGACATTGTATCGTGTGTTCTAGACGTATACGCTAACAATTGGGTAGGATGGTTCAAACTCTACAGCGGATTGACTTGTAATAAATTTGAACTTGACCCAATTTTTTAATGGCACATTTCATGTACAAGTTTTATGGTTCTTTCTGTCTTTACGTAGAGTAGGTTTCTAAATTAGATTAACCGTGATAAGATACATGGATTGATATTTATGCACAAGAGATACAGTATGACTTATGTATTATGTAAGGAATTTAGCAATGAAATAAACAGTAGAATGTACATATGTATATGAAATGTATGCAGGAGTGGCTTGGGAAGTGCCGACAATTGCAAGTGCTCACAATTCTCCTGCAGCTGGCGAGACGTTGCAGAGGTTGATTGATGTTCTGGACGGACGAGGAAGAAACTTTTTACGAGGGGGCTCCATCCTGTCAGAGAATCTCGACATGGAATTTGATGATTATCAAGAGAGTCTAAATAACTTGAAAGTCTTGCGAGACGCGTATCTGCCCGACTCAACTTTATGATTTCCCTTAACTTTCATATAATATACTCTCCAGTTGTCTCATTATATTCTGTTAACTCGATGCTGTAAGCCAGGACCCACACAACTATCGTCCCAGCATAATCTTTTGTATTCCACTTAATAATACTGCTTCTACTATACTTAACTATAACTCAAATGAAAATTTAGCTCATGTCGGGCTTGTTTTGTACTTTCTCCGTGACTGACTGAGTGGGAACTGAGAACACTCTAATATAAAGTTGTAATATGTATCTAATTGTATGATACACCCACGATTTATGAAAGTAACAATAATGGCGTAAAAGCTGTATGATGGGCTTGAGAGATGCAGTCTTTGGTATCATTTCCTTAAGACTGAGTACCAATGGACATGTACATATGCGATGCAGCAATTCGTGGAGGTCGCAGTTTACCCGTGCTTCAGAAACTTGTCTGCCGGGTAATATTGGCACATATGTTACATGCTCATGACATGAATGTACCTAAAAATTGTGAAACATGTCATTCTGTGGAAAAGATGGGTATGTGTGATTGCTCTATTTTTTGGTTCCAGGATGTAAACATACCTGCGTGAAATAATAATCGCAAATGCTTGTAGCATTGCCTATGAAAAGCTTTCGCGTCCATGTGAAACTATTTCAATAAAAATACTTATCGTCCATGCTAACAGCACCACTGTGTGTAACAAGTTGCGTCAAATAAAGCTTACCTATCACAAAATTAATAGTGACAAACAGTAAATAATTTCGGGGAATACAACGCATGTATCATAAAGTTAGATACTAATTCATGTTTTTTAGATTCATGAAAACCATAAAAAACCGTAATAAAAAAGTTTTCACATGGATGAAACAAAATCTATGAATAGAAAGAATAAATAAATAACGTATAAATAAAGCGTTTATTGTCAATCAAACGGCATTCATAAAATTATCATTATTATTCTAGTGTAATTTTGTGAAACCATCCAGCTGATAAGGTTGTTTCGAGCTAATTACCTGAACCGAGAATAAACCAGCGCAATTTCCTTCTTATCCCTTTTTGTATGTGATACGCATGTTATTCGCCGTTTTATCTACTGAACTCTCTCATCAGTTGGTCCGAGGGTTTACGTGTTAGATATACATATATCTAAGGGCTACAGAATCAAAACGACACAAGTCCATACTTTCCGAAAAAAAAATTATTTAAAAAATGTTTTTTCATTGTCAGTGTGATCCCCGGACTTTTTACCACATGAACCATCGGTTGAGATATGCATCCACCATGTGGGATTTGCCGTTTCAGATTTCAGACTAAAAAAGAAACAAGTCGATATTCCAAAGGTGGGCAAATAATTCACCTAGCCTGCATCCTACATATTTACGATTTACGATTTACAAAGAGCCTAATGGCGAGTCAAGCCCTGAGGTGGGGCTTCATGCATTGTGTCGGCAAAGCCTAAGTGCCGCATGAAGCCCCGCCTCAGGGACCAGTGTGGCTTGACTCGCCTTTTAGTACATATTTGCCTGTATATTTTCTTATAAAAATTTAGCCTGCCTACAACCTACATATAAATCTCAAAATGTATGCCTACCTACAGCCTACATAAATAAAATTATGCATACATTAATGCCTGTAAATTATATTAAAAAACCGCTCTTAAAATACAAAGAATTTCAAGTCCATGTATGTGTCTACAAGTCGTCCAATAATTGCCATGGAAAGGGTTTCGCATACTATAGTCAGGGAAAGAATTGCCTTTAATATAATACTGTCAGGGTAACTTTATTTTGAGATTTACTGCAGACACTAAAATAAATTTGCCTCGACAGTAGTATATCCTACTGATTTCGAATTCTGATTCATAATCAAATCATAAGTATCGAATATTGAAATCGCTGGAACTGCTGCACAGTGTACCGACTAATTTAAGAATTTCAAAAAGTTACCAATGAGCTGGCATGTTGTAACATTACCGAATTAAAACTCAGAGGTCGACCTGTATAAATACATGCAGATATTTTTAGCCATATACATATAACAGGACTTGATACTCGTACATGCACAAAACTTTCATTTGCTCCCGGAAGTTTTCATCTAAGGGCATTATTTGGATGGGAAGGTAAAGCAAAATGTTTGCACGTGATTTTACCCCCATTATAACGAAGTCAAAAATAATTTTCCATGTAATATCCACCGATACTTCACTTTTCCACAAAGTTAATCAAATCTAAGAATCACATTTTTCTCACATTCTTCCTTTGTACGCAAAAAAATACACGCATTTAATTTTTTTCGAATTTAGCTTTATCATTAATTTTTAGCCAATATCTTTAGTAAAGCTAAAAAATTTCTTCCATGGAAAAAATCCGACATTTTTGTAAATGTGTAAGAACTCGTAATTTGGTTGTGAAGTGACTAGTAGAAGCTTAAAACCTTTGACAAATTTTAAATTTAAATAGTTTGTTCGAATTGGAAAATTAGAAATTAACACTATTAATTTGTCACCAATAATCCTTACCTGCAATCAAACATTACAATTTTCGAACCTCAAGGTAAAATGTCCAAAACGACAAAATTTCATCTTCTTTGAAACCCCTGACATTGTAACGTGATAAGTCTCCCAAAGTATACACAATTTGGAAGTATTTTTTCCAATCATGGCATTTTTCATACCTCCATGTTGAAAGAAATGAGTGTGTCAGTCCGGACATTTTAGTGAAATGCGCCTCTGGGATTGCCATTGGTACATCGCCTACTATAAAATGACCAGGTGTCAAATTATAGCGAAGGTGCGAGTGTACAGCCTAAGTAATGGTCACAAAACGTTTGAGCGAAATCGGTCAAGTACTTTTTGCGCATCTATAACTACACCACAGACGTACGGATGTACGGACAAGGGTGTGTATTTCTAGGCCCGGTAACACCGCCCTAAATATTTTGCATGCATGAGCATCACCAGCAACAGAAAAATTAGCAATAATAATGGGTGTTTTCTGGCCAAAAATTACGTGGTACGCAACCGTCGCAGGCGAAAAACCCAATTTAAAAATATTTTAAGGTGAAACGAAAGATTCCGTGGTCCATTTAAAGCCCATATGACCGAAATTCGTGAGCATACCTTCACCAGGGTGGGCGAAGTTGGATATCCCATAAATTTCTTTCATTCTCATTCAATGATGTATGAATGGAAATTCAGGCAGTGTTGGGGCTGTTGTTCTTGAAGCACCATTATATATATATATATATATATATATATATTTTTCCAGGTGACATTACCTTTTAAACCAGGAAGATACACTCGAAAGAAACTATTTCATTGCATACTCTATCCAAAATATTGAAAGCATAATTGGCGTTTAAAGGTTCACATGGAGAGCCACAGTGTCTAGTCACCATTGTCACATCTAGTAATTTGTAAAATAATTCAACACACTTAGACTCCATACAGTGGAAGGAATGAGGCAGGAAAATTATGATAAGAAAAAATTGTATGGTGTTGTGATTGCATGAAATTAGTCACGTCCGGCTAAAAACGTCAAAAAAAACGTAGACAAAGATATTTTGAGCTTACCATTCAAAGCCCAGTTGAGGCCCACGAATGTAGAAAGTACCAAAGGGATCTTCGTTTTAGTCCAGTTTTGTAGTTCAACTTTTGGGAATAATTCATTTCTTGTTGCTTTTCTGAAATTTGTTGAGAGGATGATTGTAAGGATTCTCGTTTCGCAGGAGAGTTCCTATTTGGAGATGTAGATTCAGCTCAGTTTTTAATTGATTTATAATTTCGTCATTTATGCGCGATCAAGTGATTAAAGTTTCCGTGGCTTTACTATTACGTTGTTTTTGGTGAGTGCACAGATGATAAGGCGAAAAATATTCCGGCCTACCAAAAAATGTTTGGAGATTATCATTTGGTCACATTCATCTCACCGAAGCAATTTTCAACGATTACACGGAGCTATAGCTTCGATTTTGCTAAATGCGGTATTATAATTGACCCTGAACGTCCCGGATCCAGCATCACAATTAACTAAGAAGTTTTTAGAGCTTTTAAGTCTGATATGACGCAACTTATTCTTCTACTATGTCAGCTACATAGGCTCTATGCAGTAATTAACCATGCATAGATTGTAAAAAAATAAAAACATGAAATCATAGGGTTTATATTTCAATTGAATTATACTTCGAATCCTTAAATTGAACATTCAATTTCACTTTTGGATAACGTAAATAGTAAGGTACAAAATTTCTGATTCCTGTGAAATTCCGTAGATTTTCATTACTAATGTGTATGAGACTTTAGTAAATATTTTCGAACATTTACTATGGGCTGATTCTCAGTTTTTATGGTGCACTACTTTGAAATATACATTTTCCTTGAATGAAAGTATTGGGTGGGTGGAAAAATAACCAAATTTATTCATATGCCGTAGAAGAGTATGAAAATTATTGACAATAAAATTATATTGAAAAAGTACAGAATTTTTGCACAGTTAATGCAGCTGGGGACTGAAGGGTAGATTTTTAAAATACAACAAAGAAATTTTGGCTGTGCTTGCATAAAAACCCGGCCGGTTATTTTTTAATCTAATTAATTTTGGATATTAGTTTAAAAACATTTTAATATTTGACTATTTGATACTTATTAGTCAACAAATTTTAAATTTTAAGGAATAAAATTATTTTGATAACCTTCCATTTTGTCGTGTTCATCAATGTCGTGTATCAACTACGAGAACTCTTGATTCCGAGGTAATTAGGGTTAAACTTCCACGTTTTTTACATACGTTTAGATATTATCTTTTGAAAGCGACAAGATTTAGTTGCCAATGAAATTTTAGACTTTAACAACGACTTTGGTAAAGCGAATTTAAGATGGTAATATCAGAAAGTGACTGTATTAATTTGGGTTAGGTTAGGTTTCAATCCCCAGGAAGTGATTCTTTTAATTTGGATTAGGTTAGGTTTCAATCTCCAGGAAGTGTTTTTATTAATTTAGGTTAGGTTTGAATTCCCAGGAAGTGATTCTATTAATTTAGGTTAGGTTTGGTTACGTTCCCCCGTCGTGAATTATATGTATAATAAGTTTTATCAAACCAGTAAATTTTGTTCAGGTGAAGTTCTAATCCCAAAACAGTTTGCGAATTACGTGACCAACTTATGACGTGACATCATTTTTACAAATTGTCAATTCGATTCAATTCGATTCATGACTTTATTCATGAGTTATTCCTGCCTCAGTACAAAAATTGATTGTTCTCCAGGCAGTAACTGTTAAAGCTCTAAATTTTTATATTGAAAAAAAGTTAAATCTTTGCGTCCTCAGACTCATCAATTTTGAAGACGTGTATCCAATATCCATGTTGTAATATTTTCTCTGAATTTTTCCAGCGTTAATT
>JAQFXU010001213.1:0-32302 GCA_034693705.1 Spatulosminthurus flaviceps
CCACTCATCACACTGATTACTGATAAGCTTTTTTTGAGAAATCTAACCGGATATGTCAGCTCCCTTAACAACCTTTCAAAAAATTAAAGAAATTTAAGCCCTCTAAAATTTACAGCAATTTGTACAATTCCATGGATTCTTGGAAAACTGGCTCTTATAACCCCGCTTTTTGACAAAAATTTTTGTGATATTTTCCACAAATTGGAAGTTTAAAAGTTGATGTATAAAATGGTGGGTGATGTAGCAGCAGATGCGTCCCCTGAATTTTGTCTACATGGTACATGGTAGCCCTGAACGCGAAGCAGTTTCAAATATTTCTCCGGTTTTGAAATTATTAAAAATACGAAATTTTTGCATGTGGGTCAAATGACCATGCATTCGACTTGGCTTGACGAGAGCTTTCATAATCTGTACGAATTTTTACTGAATGACATGAAAAATTTATACTTAAAAAGATTTCGTTGCCTGAAAAGATTTCTCCTATACAGATACAACAAGAACTAACAAATCATCCCCGTTCGACGAACGGGCACCTTCACTTGTAAGCTAATAAAGAAGAAAGAGTGGTCTTAAAATGAGCCAAATCCTACAAATGACATGTTCGCACGACAACAACACCTTCCAAACCTACACCGTCCACCTTACGCACAGTGTAGACCCCACTAACCGACAATTTCCATCATTTACCATTCCTCTAACCTCTTGGTACTCTTTTCATGGTGGTTTAATTATCCTCACGAAAATAACCTCATGTCCTTCCTATACTATACAAACCCAGAGAAATATCTCCCCAATGCAATGTAAGATTCAAATTTTATTTCAATTCCAAGAAATTCCTTGTTCCTCTTTAATATCATACTGATATGTTTTTTAGGAGCGGAATTACAAGTTAATTTTTCTACCGGAAATCTCCTTTTAAAAAAAAAACAAATTAACTTTGAATGAGAAAAACAATTTCACATTCTCAGCACATATTCGCTAATGATGTTGTATGGGATATAGGAGCAAAGCCGAAACTTAATTTTTTTTAAAACTGTTGAGCTCTCGTATTATTATGAGAGTAATAATAATTATATGCTTTCTGCTTCTTGCTATATAGTACATTGAAGGGCAATGCTACTTTCGTCTCCTCAACATGTCCACCACTGCTATGCGTTGATTGAACATTGAAAAAAATTAGCACTCATATTCTACTACTCAGAGGAATCTTTCTCCTTATGTTTTCTATAAGAAGGTTATCTGATGAGAGAGGAGGGCCAAAAATACAGGTAATATTTATGTGTGTGTGTGTATGTGTGTGTGTAGAATTAACTTTGAGTTCAGATAGACTTGATATACCACCTGTAATTTGTACTCCTTGCTAATTTTCCCTTGGAGATACGTACTATGAAGGGTATTATGAAAAGTTTGTATCCCTATTTTGATGACTTCCGTTGAAAAATTTCACTGAAAAAATGCTCTCTCACATTATCGTCTGTATATTAGCTATATGCACTTTCATCATTCATAATACATCTGGTTTTGAGAGGTCTCTCTTGCTCATTGAGTCTCTTGTAAAAGAAGTCTTTTCCTGCGGAACTTTAATAATAATTCCGCTCCCTTCATTACACACACACACACACACACACTTGTCACACAGTGGATTTTAGTAATTTTTCCGGCTCTATGTTTTTTCCCATTCCCAAAGGACTATATCATAAATTCATGGAATATCTAGATAAATAATTATTGGACTCATATATGAAAAGCTTTTAAAAAAGTTGACAATTTCAACAAGTCAATGAGAACAACTGGCAAACGACAAAATTATTTCCTCACACAACTTCCACAATGTAATTTCTTCTTCTTCTATAAGGGAAATTAACAGCTTCAAATCCATCCTGTATTTAAACAGAAAGAGCTTCTCAAATGTTTTTCCTCTCATAAACCTCTGCAGCATGAACAACATGATCTCTATTGACGTTTTAGTATTCTGTCTATACTATATACACATAGGAAGATGAACAGGAACGTGAGGACACTTGCCATGTATTAGTAAGTCTAATAAAATTGTATACATATTTAAAGCGAAGCTAACCCATAGGATTAAAGTTAATGGAAATGACCCCAGAAAAGCAAGTTTTTCCCATACAGTTTTCCTTTTTCTATTTCTACGAACTACTTGAAAGAAGATGAAGAAGAAGAAATCTGGTTGCTAACCATAGTCTCAGGGTAACATCCTTTAACTTGAGGAGGTAAAATAGTTGGAATTGTCAAATCTTGGTAATTGTTATGACTTGAGATTCCGGCTATATAAATTGGCAAGGACTGAAGGGAAAATGAAGTGCGAAAAGTAATTTTTCTTATTGTCAAGCTGTGACTGCTCTGATCACACCAGAAGGCTAAGGAGCAAGAGGATTTGCTTCTCTTTGTTTTTTCTCCTATTGCGCTTGTCACACACACACAATTCCATCCATCATTTCCACTTTAATAAACCATCACTTTGTCAGATGTACACAGTGTTTTAGTAGTACTCGTGGATCTTCCAAGTGCTCCTACTTCTTCATGAAATTACCATCTTTTCAAGTCTCACTCAGCTTTTCTCATCAGCCAAAGGGTTATAAGAAGACAAGTTAGGGCAATAAATAGCCGCTACTCTTTCCAGTTCAAGAGAAGAAATTATACTTGATAGTTTTGTTAATCAGAATAAAAAGTTTATGGGACCATTAAACTGATTAATTCCATTGACGCTTTTCTTTGTGCATTATAATTGTATTCTCTCGTGTGCCCATGATAGGTCAATCCTTTTCCAATGTGTCTCTCTCTCAACCTTTTTCAAAAGGCTTCATTTGGTAATGTCAAGAATAACTAACTTTAATGATATAACCCATGGAGCTATCCCGATGGATAACATAATCATAGAATTTTAATGGGCAAAGAAGAAGTGATGAGTGGTGTCTAGGACCTGTAACCCTTGAGACAATATAAAAATCTGTGATGTTTTGTTTTCTTTCTCTCTCTCTCTCTGTAACGGTCAAATTTACATGTTGTTATACATATGTTAATGTATGGACGTGAGTAAAAAAGATTATGAAGTAGAAAAAATTGCAAATGTTATGATTATTGCTGAAAGCCTCATCAATGACATGTCACTAGCTTTTTTTTTATTTTGTACTAGTGGGATGGAAGATTATCCTGAATTTATGGTCATGTGTGAATGGTTATATTTAATCATTTTATTGCATCATTTTTTCCTGCATGCATGCATAGTGTAACATTTTAGCACATTTACATATTTGCCCTATAGTCCTCTATAGAAGACAAGGATCCGTACATCTGCATACATATTTTGTTTTTTCCTATGTTGTAGCCATTGGGCATGAGATTCATTTGTAGGAGTAATTACCATTCATACATATTTAGCTACATATATGTACGTACTAAAAGTATAATGGCAGTTGACACCACTAAGGACAAAATGTCTCCTTAAATGTTTACTTGTCTCTCTCTATTTCAAAGTTTGTGCATACATTTTTTCGAACTACTTACCCCCCTCCCTCCTTTTTACATAGAGATTTTTTTTACTCCGTCAATCCTCATAATGTGTATTCAAATGTTTGGAATCATATATACAAAAGTAAAAGAAATTTTCCCTATGCATATAGAAAGAGAGATAGAGAGACGAAGGTTAAATTTCTTTACGAACTTGTGCAAGTTCTCTCTCTCTCTCTCCATTGCTCAGGATACTTGCTTATATAGTGTGGGGAGTAGATAGAACTATAAAAAAAATCAGAATCCACAGTATAAATTGAGAGTGAACTTTAATGGGAGTCGTAAAATGTCAGGAAAGTATTCCATGTCTGTGAATGAATATATTTATGTATATGAGCTGTATCATAAAAAGGGAGTCGGCAAAGCTATCATTTGTATTGAAATGTATTCATAAAAATTGTAAATAAATAACTATTACGATAATTTCTCTGTATAGACATGATCAAAACAAAATCAAGAGTGATTTTTTTTCAATTAACTTTTTTTTCTTCTCCCTAAAGGAATAACGGTGCACACATGTCTCCTACAAGCTACTACTACTACTACTTACTTAGGTACTTAGGGAAAGAAAGTAATTTTTATGGATTTGTCATAAATTTTTTTTTCGCCAAGGTATTTAGTCACATGGGTTACATTTCAATGTAAATGTATAGTCTTGTGGGACATGATAAAAAAATATCTTGTTACACTTGTAAGAGAGTACAACAAAGCTGTTTTCCCGCCCACTAGCCCGTTTATTTGTGCTTTGCCTTCCTAATGGGATAAGTGGAAACGTCTTAATGGTCCTCTTAGGGGGCAAAAAGCCGAGCACCCGACAAGTGGGAAATGGGAAAGCTTTAAGCTTAAACCCATTAAGACCCCCGAGAAACTCGTGAAAACAAAAGTTCCGTTCCCCCACAGCTTTCGCTTTTCCACTTATCCCATTAGGAAGGCAAAGCACAAATAAACGGGCTAGTGGGAGGGAAAACAGCTTTGGAGTACAATATTGGAAATTGTATATACATAGAAGAAGGGCTAAGGATATAAAAAAATCCAAAGAACATTTTCACGTGTTTTGGGCCCATTATATTGTAAATACAAATAAATTTATAAAGAAAATAAAATATTACAAATGATTATGTCATTAAATGGTTTGTTGATTTTTTTGTCATTCTGCCGCCGCTACTGCTCCTATATGCCTCTTCATAACTGATGTTGCAAATAATCATTACATTCTTATATAGAGAGGTGAAAAAGGTTTGAAAAAATTCAACGTCACAAATCAAAAAGAGGGAAAAAGTGTCCCATTCATATTATAGCTCGTGACATAAAAGGTAAAAATCTGAGCGTATTTGAATTTTTTCCTTTACATTACCTTATATATTTTCCATTTGATATCCTCTTGAGAGAGCCGCACGCCTGGAAATTTCTTCTTGATTTCTACGAGTATAGCAGAAAGAATCTTAAAGAATTTCTTGGATGTTGATTACTACACAGAATTTCCATGGCATGGTATAAAATATCCTACTTTATATAAAAGATAATTGAAAATGTGTAGGAGAGAACTGACAAAGGTCTTATTGTTTGTTGCGTGTGTGTGTCTCTCTCTCTCTCCCTCTCTGCCTACATCCAAATCAAGTAAAGGACAGTGTAACAGATGCAAACAGCTTGGTTCTTTTGTGTAAATAAAAAAAATCATACAAAGAGAGTGAATAGTATAGGAGATGGTCAAATGTTCATATATCATTCAATACACATGTTATTCCATATGTTATTATACATGTACTTTTACCAGTTCATCAACCATGGCTGAAAAGATAGAGTAATTTTGTTTACTCTTTACTCTCCCTTATACATCCCTACATATGTACATATATATTTTCTCATAACTATTTCACACGGTTATAGTGCACCCTTAACCTCTCCAACATGGATCTACTGATATTTACCTACATTTTATCATGCTTACATTTCTGCATCCAACCACGCCTACGACTATTCAATATTATATTTTTTTCACATCCAACTCTATGCCAATGTTCATTGATACAGTTTACCCTACAAAGGTATATAAAATTTGACTAAAAATGTACATACATTACCTTGCAGGGTTATGCCCCTATAAAATATATGGCATTGTTATGGCTTTATACTTAAAATTGTGCACACACACACACACACATTTATGCAGAAACACTAAAGTGTGAAATGGAATCAAGTGAATGTGAAATGGATCTAGTAGAAAATTAATATAATTATTTTCCTTAACATTTTCTTGTAAACTCTTGAAATTTTCCTCAAACATGTTCACAGTGAATTAATTATTTTTTCTATTTTTAAGTGGGGTGAAAAATCATTCATAAGATTCCCTCTGTACTCTTTTATACTTCCAATCATAATTATTTCAACATGTATACATGCACATATGTACGGATGTAAGGGATTTATATCCTCACTACTGTGTGTTCTTCGTAGATTGTAAAGTTACTGCTGTTACTAATTGTAATAATTATTCCACTACTCATTATTACTTGTCCATATTTTCTTCTCACACGATGAGGAACAGCTTGGATGTACATACAAGGGTCTTGACGTCTGGTTCATGTTCATGTAGAAGCTTGCTTTTATTTGTGGAAGACAAAAACCAGAAATCACTTTCTTTCAAATACCAAGAGCAACTTTAATAATAATAGTTCATACTATGAAAACTATAGAGTTACAAAGTATTTTGCATCCATTGTATTGGGCCATGTACATAAGTGCACAAGTTAACCCAATAACTTATATCCTTTTAATTATGGAAATAGTACGGATCGGGTAATGATAAAGTCTGGTGAGTGGAAATGTTGCTCTAAGAACATTTTAAGCTTTGGGGATTTTCAAATGAATTATTTTGACACTTTTGACTCAAGTAATTTTGAATTTATCTGAGAAAGTTTGCTTTATTTTATTTACAAAGAGACTCTGAGTTTTCTATCAAATCTGACAAAGGCAAATGTGTAATAAGGTATCTAATTTGGAGCGGAGTCAAATTGATACAGTTTTTATGGATCCCATGCAAATTAAATGCTTACTCAACCTCAGAATTTGCCATAGGTGTAGACACAATTCCATTCAAATAAATGTCACAAATCTACTCCCACAAGAGGATTTATAGGGGATGAGGTTGTGGATGTAGAGGGAGATGAATTTCATAATTAGATTGATAATTTATGAGTAAGTAATTTCATGTTGCAAGAGGAGCTTCATATCCATACAGTAATAATTTACACTCTGAAGCAGACACTAACTGTATTGTATGCAGTTGCGAAAATGCAAAATTCAGTGGCTTATGCATACATTGAAGGTTGGTTGCCGTGTTTGTTTTTGGTCCCATATTTGTAAATTACCCATTAAAATGGTAAATATTGTCATGCATGGACTTTTTTTTGCATGTTTGGAGAAAAGCTCATAAATTAGTAGTATATTATTGGGAAGCTAAAGTATATCGTGATGATTAGAGTGAATTAAGAAGAAGATTGGCCTCATTTAAAATGAATCAATCATATTTGAATTTAAGGATGTACGCAGATGAAGGAATTATTGTAATAGAAAAAAAATCATTAAAAGCACCCACGAACCTCAATTGACGGAATGGTCATGCTAATTTGATTGATTCAAGTACTAACAAAAGGCATATTTATAATTAGATTTCTTTAAAGGGGAAATTGTGATTATTTTAATTTGGGTTCAATACTATAGATTTTTTTTCCTGTCTCTGTATTATTTGTCCTGCTTATTTTTTTATCTTCTCCTTATTATTACAGGCTGTCATCATATGCTATATGGTGACTCCTGTCAACTTCCTTTCACTTTTAATGTGCAGTGTGCTATGGTATGGTGTGTATAGTAGTATGTAGTAGGGATATACATAACTGCCTCGACTCCTCCTGTACAGCTCTAAAACATTTTGCGGTAGTAGTAATGAATGCAGTAAATCCTTTTAGCGCATGTAGGACCAAGTACACATAATGCAAATGTACAAGCTAAACTGAATGATATTTTGCGAGAGATTTCTCAACTCTGCCATAATATTATACTTTGTATATAGATACAAGGAGGTTAGAAGAGGTAGAGAGGCAGGAGTCTATCCTTCAACATATGCATATTTCTATGATGAGAAAAATACACACACACACACATACAAAAACTACCCCCATATGAATATCTATGTGTATATGAATGTTAGCACAAGTCAGAGTTAAGAGGTCTAAGAGGCTTCCCTTGTTCAGATCAATCACAGAAAAGTTACAGGTGAGGGAGAGAGAGAGAGAGAGAGAGAGAGATTACATGAGAGAGAGAGAATTGTCACTTAAAATCTGTACATTATTGTAAAAAGCTAAGCTCTCATATGTAATGAAGACGACATAGAAGTCATTGTCTTTTTTGGACATTTCTGAATTAGATGCCCAAGGTTTGGTCAACATGTTCAAATCCTAACCTGCAGACCGTGTATAGTGTGACTGAGTATAGTAATGCCAATGGAATGGTGAGTGAATGAATGTTTCCCATCAATTATCACACTATATACTCGACAATCTTCATAGGAATGACTCATCAGTTATGGCAATTGCACTTGCTCTTAAGGCTCCGTACTTTTATCCTTTACCTACCATTTTCCCTCAACATCCTCCTCAAGTTTTATCCCTTTCGCTAAACACTAACAGAGAATTCGAGGGAAATCGTAGAGGATGTAAGATTATAAAAAGTAAAGTAAGCTTGTCTAATTTATGGGATTCTCATGGTAAGCCGGTGAATTTAATTTTTTTCCATTTCACTATCTTATACTATTATTGCTGCAAGAGCAACGGCAGCAGTCTTCTCGTCAAATTTTTTTAAAAATATTTTTTATCTATGTATGTACATATAGCTCCCCACAATAATTCAACCTCTTTATATACGATAATAAATTAAAGTAGATATTTTTTGTTCATTTAACATGATCATTTGAGCAGAAAAAAACAGATATTTACAAATACTTTTAGTGCACTTATTTACTTGTGCCTATATAGTACAAGCTCACCCTCACAACAACGATGAGTGGAGGGAATTATGATTACAAAATACTCTCATCTTGTCAATTTCTTTCCAACCATCATATTTTCTCTTGGATTAGATTTTCTCTCTCTCTCTCTCACTCTTCCCTTACCTAGGGGTTTCTTACCTCTGCTTTTTTCTGAGTATATGAGAGTATTTTTCTGAGACCTCCACCAATGGAAATTAATTATTTTTACTGGAACAAGACTATGAACTTGGCTCTGAGAATGTCAGGACTGACTAGTAAAAGTTGACTGTATAGTTTCTTATTTAACAGGAAAAAGAAATGTCTGTCTGGAAATGGGAGGAAGAAAAAAGGAGGATTTTTCTTTAAAAAATGTTTTTTTAACATATTCCTATTACCTTGCTAATTCCCACTATAACGTTATATATACGGTTCAACTATGTAGAATAACAATTTTAAAGGAAAGTGTTCTCACCCTGAAAATTACATAATATTCAGGTGTAAATCATAAATTGCTCATGATATCTTAATAGCTCCTACCATATAAGTAGCCGTAAATGTATGAGGACAGAAGGTCTGGAGTTATTATATACGACTATGAGCGTATATAAACTCAAATCCACCTTTTTTTCCTACTACAACAGTAAATAATAATTACATAACTGCCAAATAAGAAGCCTCTCACACACTATACTACGAACGAGCCTAAAATTTTACCATCCTCACCTCTTTAAAAGACAGCCCTTGAGAAGAGCATCCACAGAAGAAATGGATCATTGCTATTTAGGAAAAAAACTCATTTTTCCACATGGCTAAGCTACACATATCCATAGAAATTGCCATAAAATTTCTCTTGTCTTAATCTTTGGAGTTTTTACTTTTATGTAATATTTTAATTACCTTGGGGAGGGGGTAAAAAATCAAAGTAAATTATTAATTATTTCAAAATTGCCAAACATTATCGTATATAGTGAACTAGAATGAAATTTTCACTCGTATAGCTTGATATGTAGCCTGTGGTGGCACTTTGTAAGGTAAATATTGGAAGGAGCAGCTACTACTTGCAGTGAGGTTAATAGGATTTCCTACTGTGTTAATATTTACTATGAAGCTAGGGAGCCCCTACTACGAATTTAATTTTCATTAAGTAGCTAATTGCTCTTTACATGTGTGAAATTACATGAAGGAAGTGTTTTCCATCGGAATAATGATTATTACATGAGCGTATAGCGTCATGCTCTCCCTATGTAGTAGAATAGCATAGCATTGGTAATAGCATAGACGTGTCTGTCATAATGCATGTATTTGACAGGTAGAGCCCATTGGAATTTTAACATGGTATGCTATGGTCTAGATAGGCAGAGTATGCTTGAGTGGCATATAATCCTAAAGCATTAATAATTATTACCTAATTCAATTAAACAGTCAATCGAGACTGCTCATTAGAAACAATCAGTAAGATACTTAAATGGTGCAACCAACCATTTGATAATGAGAAAAAAAACGTGGACTTTTCTTCTCCTTAGGTACCATAAACATACCCACCATATAACTATACAGTAGCTCACTATGGCAGTGGAGCACACTATGGAGCAAAAATTTTCAGAACAACTTATACCAATGAAAAATTGACAACAAGAACAAGAGTGATAGAATAACAAAAAAAATCTCACCAAGCATGAGATTTTCTTTGGTGCAGGTGAGAGCTCCAATAAAACAGTTGTATAGAGTGAGAATGAATTTTTTCCTCAAGATTCCACATTTTTATTTGCCTTGAGTCCAAACACATAAAAAGATTTAGGTTGATTTCCTCTGAAAAAAATGAGTTGATGATTGTTATATAATTTTTCTAAAGTATAATAATTATGTGAGAGATGAGCGTTAGAAATGCTTTAATATTTTCTACTTGATTTATTTACCAATCTTTTACAATACAATAATTCTGAGAGTAGAGAGAGATTTGATTTCCAAAGGGAGTCAAAGGATTTGACCCGAAATTTCTTTTACAATTTTTTAATGAGCCCTTTAATTATTCTCGATTATTTTATGATACATATATGATTATTTAACATAGAAAAAAATAATTTCAAATGAATCCCAAGGTTTTTGAGCACTACACTGCCCTGCACTGAACAGTGGTAATCAGGATAGGATAATTTTATGTTCCTCTTACTAAATTCCATTACAGAGATAAATATCCCCTACTATGAGGCAATTCGCTTCAGAGTTAAGATATAATAATTTTTCATAATCAAATAGATTTTGGATTTTTTTCCATAGCAAATTATTACAAATTGCAGGACGATATATTCAAGAATACAAGGATTTTTTATGCATCATTTTCGAGACAGTTTCTATCAAATTTCCTGATACATTCACATTCTTGAGTAATAAATTCTTGGATACATTTTGTCCTCAAAAGAATATATATTTTTTTTCTCTCTTGATTTATCCCATGAATAATAATAATAATACATAATAATAGGACAGGAGGCGACACAGGAAATAACATTAGCACGGCATGTGACAAATTTTATGTGACAATTTATAGGGAGGAAATCTATTCTAAATGGATATTTACTCTTGATGCTAAAAGTGTTAACGCTTTTGTATTATGATTAAATTATATTTTAATATTTATTTATTTATTATTTTTCTGTCTAAGGGGGGGGGATAGGAACATATTATGTACACAAATCTTGAATGCTTTCAATTCCACATAATCTATTACACTTGATAATAAGCATAGAGCTTGAAATTTATTCAGTTAGCTTCAAATCTACGACTCCTTCAAGAATATAATGAACTGTAAAGGAAAAACTTGAGATTCCATACATTTCTTACTCTTTTTCTTCTCGTTTAAAGACACACGCATGAATTCTTTTCCCATATGTACCCTACATATGTACTCAACTATACTCGACACAGGTAAATATCAAATTCCAAACAGCAATGGTCCTCAGTTCAAAAGCTCATAAAATAAAGTCAATGAAAGAAGAAGAAGACAAAGAAGAAGAAAAAAAACTTGTTTCCCTCTCTCAACATATGATCACGTTTAGCTTCATTCCTTACATACCCACTTATTACTCCTGCTAAAAAAACATATTGGAAATTAAATAGACAAAACGTACATTGTACATAGAAGGTGAATATGCTATTTAAATCCAAACCACAAGCCAACTAGAATTGTGTATATGTAATTAAAATTTGTACAAAGTCACAGATGTTTTCTTCCACATTTCTCTGTACAACTCTCCCAGACCCTCCAATAGGGAACAAAAGTATCATCATTTCTATCATCAAAACAGATCCGTGTAGGCAGATGAAAGAGACGAGTACGAGAGAGAGAGAGAAAAAAAAAACAAATGTCACTTAATGAAAACTCACCACTAATGATTACACAGACGTAAAGTCCTATCCTGAGAATCATACACAACTCCGACTATGACCACAACAAGGGGAGATGACAGAGCAAAGGATTTTAGATCCATAAAGTTTATTGAAGCAACGATATAATGACATTGTCATATTCCTCTCTATTACAAGTCTTTCCACCTACTCTGACTTTTCCTGTCCCAAAGGTGAGTCCTCCAAAGACTGTCCTCCCATAACAATAACAAATACACATGTGAATGACAACGCTTAAAAAGTGCCATGTATTTACTATACAAGCATATCATCCCTATAGCTTCACATGCATGTAATTACAGGTGGATTCTATGTAAACAAAACGGTAATGATGAAGAGACCTGTGAAATATCTTACATGTGTTGGGATACACGATACGTACACGGCAATGTAAGAAAAAAAGTCATATTTATGTGGGCAATTTTCTCTCTCGATAAAATTGAGCTGAAGTGACGATTAATAGAGAGATGAAGGCATAAAATACAGTGGGTTCTCTTTTTTTCAAAGAAATCCCTCTCTCTGCATCCTGTACATTGAGATACATAGTGATGAGTGTGGAACTAGAAGAGAACTTGTTCCGAGCTAATCTTCAACCATTAAGGCAAATGTGGAGTGAGAGAGAGAGAGAGAGAGAAATGTGTCTGAAGCCAAAGTCTTCCTTGCACTTGGCATGCACTTCTCTTCTTTGTTCACTCTATAATATACGAAATGCTATACAAGCGCACCTCCGTCAATATGGAAGTGAACATATGTAACATAATAGTCACTCTCGTTTTCACAGACGTTGGTGCTGGTGTTTTGTGTGTGTGTGTGTGTGTGTACGAGCAACTTCGCAGTAGTCATTGACCACTTAAGATTAATGCCTTAATTGTGGTTAAGAAGTAAGGGCAGTACACATAGTGTGGTAACATAAGTAGTATTTACGATGAATCAAGTGTCTACAGTAGTGTCTCTTGAGCCTACAAACTCTTATGGCTCTATACCTGAGCATATCAAGATGTAGAGAGAAAGAGAGATTCAAAGGCGTCCTTGTCTGATCTCTAATAAATGAAAACAATGCGGAGCTACAAGTTGAAGAAGATGGAAGTAAAAGGGAATGAAACGAGCCTTTTTATGGGGACTTTCTTTCACTCATCCTCCTCTGTACACACATACGTACATTGGACAAGGCTCACAATGGTCAAATCAACATTTGTCCATAAATACCATGTATTTCCCTATGTATATAATATAATTATATATGCTGATATGAGTCCAAGCATGGGGAAACAACAAAATGTAATCATGATCTTTAAATTTTCCAAGTCTCCAATCTCCTCAGTCTTCTCACAATCATTATGATAAATTCAATCATATTATTATTTTTTTTTGTAACAACAACCAATAATGAAGAATAGTATTTTCTTGACACCTGACTATTTCCTATCTCTTCCACTTGTGCGTATATCCCAAGCTTAAAGATAATACAAGTTATTCATAAATCTAATCACCCACACTAGCATTTTTCCTTCACATTGTCCTCAGAATGAGCTCCGGGTGCATAGTCAAGGATTGTACTTTTGAGTAAAGCTTAAAATCAAATATAGTGAATACACCTGAAGTGAAAATGAGACATGGGTAAAAAAAAATATATAATGGGAAAATGCATCTTCTCATCTTTACCTTGTCGTAAGGTAATGTATGTATAACATTTAACGTGAGTAGGACCCGGCTTTCCAGACTTAACATAATTTGAAAAAGAAAGATCTCTCTCAATGACTTCCACTTTTCTTCCTATTCAATCGCGAGGATTTTGACAATCCCTCTATGTTTATATTTCATTTCTCTTGTCCTTATCTCTAGTCCCATGTTATGATGATGCATAAATATATGTCATATAGAAAAAAAATTTTGTATGTGTATTAGTAATGGAAATTATTTCCCATGGGATTTATGTATGAAGGGACACCCTGATAATTTAAATATTTGAATATTGTATTGGAGAATAGTCGGAGTAAGGAATAATCTCAGAGCTATATCGTCACATATGCCTATAAATAACAAACCATCCTTTCCTACGTACACGTAGATTCATCTTCTTTAAAAAGTCATTTGTAGTGTGAGCTTGTCCCTCACAATTGTCTCATTTTTCCTGTAGGTATTTAGCACCTTTGGGTATTATATGCTATAGAAAAATCACTACTAGACATCCGCAGTGCTCGGCCCCACGCAAGCCCTACTTTTCTATGGGCACTAAAAATTTCATAAATAAATGATTTTTAAAAAAGCAATGCTATTTTGTTTTTGTCAGCTGGAACATCCAGAGATATGTAGGATCCCCGTGTTTTGGGATATGAAATTGGAGAATTGGCTACGAAAGATTTAGAAAGGGCTGGATAGTGAATTATTTGAAAGAAGTGTGTGGAGGTTTATGAAATTAATTTAAAATGCTCTTTGTTATTGTTGTTGTTTTTTTGAGGCTCCGTCCATCACTGACTCTCTGAGCGTCTACTTGTCTTCTTTGCTATAGAGGTTGTCCCTACATACGTGATGTGTCCCATGTATAAGTTGGTAAAACCTGAAACTTGGAGTAGGAAGCGTTGCTAGAGTGAAACGAGTTAGTTAGTTACTTCTTTTCTCATATCATTCCATCTACATGATTACGATAGTTCAATGAAGAACCTGGTGGTCATTTCATTTTATGTACACACACTTAAAGGTAAATACATAGAGTAGTGCCAGAACGAGAAACAGAAAGCACTTTTTCAAGTAAGTGAAAAAAAAAGTGCATACGAGTCAATGTGGAAGGAACTGCAGGATTTGAACTAGAGGGAAATGGAAGTTGGAATGGAGACCGACTTGCTTTTTTTTCTTACAGTAGTGGTAGTCGTAGTAGAAGTAGCTACTAGATTTCTATACAAACATGATGTTATTTTTATTATGGTATAGTAGTGGATGAAAAGCTATAATAATATGATGAGTTGAGCTTGCGCTGGTTTAGTGTATGTACTCAAAGGTGTTGGGGTGCTATTTAAGGATCATACGGTAATTACCATAGGAAAATACAGTGTTAAAATTTTTCTCTCTATAGGTAAAGTGATAAAAAGCTTTGCACCATATGTACGTAAGTCAAGAACATGTATTACTATAGTAGGTGTTGCTGAGAAAAGTCTTTTGGTAAATTTAGGGTATACTATATACATACGATGGGGCGCTATGGCTTTGTCCAAATGTGAGTCTCTCCTCAGGAAATGTAATGGCGCAATTTATTACGAATGGACAGGAGAAGAGTAGACAGAAATAATTTCATTTATGAGACACACGCACACAACTACACACACGTACATATGTATAATTATTGAATCAAAAAAATTCCTACACACGTAAAATGGATGAGTCAACTGTATGTACATATGTACCATGAACAATGTAATGTCAAATCCATGTATATACATACCTATATGAAATGTGTATGAGTGGTTGGTGACTGTCGTGCGGAATTTTTAAATAGAATGGTGAAAAAAAGGGAGAAGAATAAGGTAAAGGAGGTTTCTGATTGTGCTCTCGTCCGCATATTTATGAATTAAAGCCAGGATGACTCAAAGATCGTCGTCCAAGTTTTGTCATGCAGAAATGAACGAGGAATTTATTTGCCAATAGTTTTGTTTTTTTTTTCAAGGAAGAGGCGCCAGCTAAAAAATCTCCTTTTGCAATATGCGGTATTGATTGACAGGTGAATTTTTTAACTGAGGCTTAGTGCCTCCATGAGGGTTCAAAAGATATGAGAGGAAACATTGGAAATAGAAAAATAGGAAAATAATTTTTTTTTCTTCAAGTCTCTCTCTCTCTCTCTCTCTCTGCTATATACTTGTGTTACTATAGAAAAAGTATTACTATACTATAGGAGGGTTGGGACTTACTTGTATATAGTGGTAGTAGCCGCAGTGGAAGTGACTCTGATCTCTCTGACTCTAAAAATGTGTGTATGTAAGTAAAGGGAAAAGGACTCTCATCCCCAGATTGGATTGGTAGTGATTTTGAGTTGAAATTTGATTTGTTCGAGGGGAGGAATTTTTTCCCTCCCCACTCGAGTAGCAGTACTGCAGTGCTCGTATAGTGAATTATAGGAGTATATAGTTTGGTGTGGCTCAGAGTCTCTGTCTGAGATGATGATACACGAGGAGAGTCTTCCTATTTCCTAAAGAAGATTTCTTGGCACATTTGGCCACTTTGGAGCGAGTTTATAAGGCACTCGCACTTATGCAACCAGAGTAGTCGGCCAACGGCTCTAGTTCTTGGCTCTAGCAATTTTTCGCTCCTTATGCATTGAATAATCATTCGTGTGTGTTTCTTTTTGAATTTTTTGTTTCAAACTGTGCAAACATCTCGTAAAGAATATTATTCACTCAATATATTTCCCTCTCTCTCTCTCTCTCTACTATACTCATCGTACTTGTTGTTATTAGTAAAGAGATCGTGTATAAAAAGCCAGAGGAGGAGAAAGAAATATTGCCATTTATTTTCTTCACTCAACTTAACTACCCCACAGAGTCCTCTTGATTTAAAAGGGAGAAAAATATAGGAGACTTTTACACTCATTGATTTTTTTGCGCCTTCTTCGACTGCAGTCTCTTCAAGTGCTCGCAACTCTCTCAGTGCGGATAATGAATTCTTCAAGGAATCAGTTGTAGTGTGTCGTTACTCCTTACTTGTTGTCTCGTTTCTCTCCTGTATTTGTCATCACAATACTTCATCATGAAGATTTTCCTGGTGAATCCCTCTCTCTCTCTCTTCAGTCTCTATTATTCTCTCATTATCATCAACAATTCAATTCAATCAGTTATTATCGTTTTATCATTTTACCATTTTCCCCCGAAATTATAAAATTCAATTTTCAAGAGTTTTTGAAAAATTATTTTTTTCAAAGGAAATATTATTCCAAAGATCCAAAAACTTTTCATTTTTTTACTATGAATTTAAGATACGCTCTTGTCAAACAAGTTCCTTGAGCATAGGGGTGCCTAACCTTTGAGAAGGCTTATAGGGATAAAATCCCAATAATTTATTCATTGAGCTTGATAAATCTGAATGTCAGCAATTCATATTTTGAACTTTAAAAAGATTTTTCAACGGACTTTATAAGGGGAGGAATTTTTTAAATAGACCTTGGCTTTGAGAAGGATAAAAACTTGTAAAATTAAACTGCCTTCATGTAAATTAAGTATTTGATATTTTTACTTTTCGCAATTCTTTTTGTAGAAAGAATTTAAGAATTTCGAATTTGTTCTTGACTATTTTAAAAATTGGTCCTCATTAAAAATTAAAATTTGTGTTGATAATAATTTGTTACTTGACTTCGGTAGGTTATCGTTTGTACCATCTTGGTTGCTTCTGGAGCACCCCACAATCAATCCCCCCTTGGACAATCCTCCCATGGTCAATCTTATTCAAATGTACAAGCAGTGACAACACAACAACAACAACAACAACAACAACAGCTGTCAAGTTCTACACCTTCCTCACAACCATTAAGAGCCTCAGCTTCCATCCAACAGCCCTTGTACTCTGTTCCAGCATCTTTGCTCCAGCAAAATGCTCCACCCCAACAGGAATACAATTCTGTAGTGCCGGATAATAGCTACAGTCCCTCTCATATCAATCCCGTTCTCCAATCTTATGGATCCCCTCAACAACAACAACAGCAACAACAACAAGTTCAACAACAGAACTCGGGACATCAACAAATCAATTCCGGACAACCTCTCTCTTACAATCAGTACCAAACACTACTGGAGAATGGTAATCCACAATTACACTCCACCCCCTTCCATGTCTCCAATGACTACTCGGAAAGTACAGTCCCGGACTCTTCCCATAACAATGCTGGGGATCCAAATAACAACCAAAAGCAAACAGTAGTCATTCACAAGCACATACATATGCATTACTTTGTTCGTGGGGCGGAACTCCCGGATTTACCCCCAGTTCCCGAAGAGAAGACCTTCGTGTACGTCCTCTTGAAAAAGCCGGATGGACCCCCCTCCATTGTTTTCCCTACTCAAGTGCCCACGAAGCCCACTAAACCCGAAGTGTATTTTATTCAGTACAAAGATCCAAAGAACAAAAGTGCAGAGAATAAGCAAGCATCAGTGCAATCAGGTTCCCTCAGTTCCAACAACTCTCCCAGCAACTTGGACAGCAGTAACAGCCCGGTCCCATCTAGTCAATATGGTGCTCGTATCGCAAAGTCCGCTCCCTCTTAAATCCATTTAAACACACTATATATTTTATGTATAATAACAAATCATTTAGGGTGGTCCCGGAGCCTTCCAAAAACAAAAAGGGAGCAACAAATTATTCAATCACATCAATTCCCTACTACAACATACATTCCAATAGGAAGACACAATTTTAAAATCTTGTGTACATTTATATGCAATTATATATATACATACATATATATAATTCTCCCCTACTTAAACATGCACTACTATATCAATTATACAAGGCAAACTTAAGTAGACACTCCAGTGTTCTATATATTGTGTAATCAGTCGTGAGTCTCATATATCTATTTTTTTTATTATTGAATCTTATAAGCTATACATACCCTTCCAATTACAATAGGATGTACTATACCTTCTGAGAAAGGAAGAGAACAGGAGGAGAAGAGGAGGAAGAAGGAAGGAGGATCATATTTACTATCTTTTTATTATTTTTTTTGTCATCGTCGTCGTCGTCTCTGGATCCCCCGCCCCCACGTCCCCCCCCCAACATACCCCACAATATGTAAATAATGTACATGCATATGTAAGAGAATAAACTGTATTTTTGTAACGTGATAATAAAGTTGAGAAATGTTGAGGGAATTTTTTCTTTTTCCAATATGCTCACTTATATGTTTTCTTTCAATAATCAACATTTTTAATGTTCATTTTTTTCTCATTTTTTCCTGGACCTTTTTCCTATATAGAAAATAAAAGTGTCTTCACCTTTTTATTTTTTAATTCCATACTTAACATGTCAAAAAGACACCTACACACCCTTCCTCCCTCCGCCCTCCTCTTCACATCTCATTATCCTCACTCACTCTCTTTATTATAGTGCTAAAGAGTTATGTTTCAACAACAAACTTGCTTGCTCAACATAATTGCTATACATAATTCTCTTCCATGTTTTTTAATCCTTTTCAATTTCATTCTCTCTCTCTCTATCTCTCATCTCTACCCATTCACTATGGTTCTTGTATGTGTATTTTGTTTGTATGTATAAAAATCCTACTTCTTTAATAATATTTATATGAAGAGAGGATAGAATGAAAAATGCAGACATACCAAATATATTGAGAAGGAGCAGAGCAAGAAAAAATGCTACTTCACGTCAATTTAATAACATACGTTTTTTGAACTTGCGATTATTGAAATACAACAAGCCAAACCAACTTTCTCTTTTTTTCCTTTGGGTCGTCCATCCTGCCACTAACTATATGAACTACAATTTGTAGAGAGTCAACGTGCTTACACACACAAGCAGCTACTTAAAAAAACTGAGTGAAAAAAATATTATATTTCATATGTATAAATATATTATACACAGCAACTTTAAATACGTACATCTTCTTTTCCTTCGTCGTCGTCCTCTTCTTCTCTATACCTTTATACTTTTTTTATTCACAAAGCTACGTATATAATAATCTACCCAAACAAAGCATTCCGATGAGGCAAACTTCTCATGACGTTTTTCCTCAGTTACGCAAAAAAAAAAAACGAATATATATACACATACCCTTTATATATATTGTAAGTTTTACATGAACAAGTGCTTCATAAAGTTTGTCTCCATCCTTTTAGCAGAAGATTATGACGTGGCGTATGTATTTCTATATTTTTTTTTTAAAAACCTACAAATTATTTTGCATGTCTTAGGAACAAGAAGATGAAGTAGAGGGGAAAGACAAATGTGGTGTACATAATTTTTATACATATAGAATTTTCCCAATGCAATGTAAATCCATAGAAATGATATTTTTCCCTGACGTTTTCTATATCTATGCTGCAATTTTTCGATCTCATTCTTGGCCCGATATGATTTTGCAAGGAAGCATAAACATATAAATGTATGTATATGTTAGGAAGAAGAAATGATACAGAAGGGAGAGAGAGAGAGAAATGACATGGAACAAGACCAATTTTTTGTACTCAAATGTTAACTTGTTTCTTCATAAACGGTTATTTATTCTTCGCCTCTCGGTGGAGGTTGATCATGTAAGAAAACGAAGGATGGTCATATAAATGACTTGGAACATATGAATTGAATTTTTTCACCTTTGACATTTATCTCACTGTGAAAATAATACAACATGAGAATAAATTCAAGCAAATGACAGTTTAAGTAGATTTGAGAGCTCTTCACTTTTTTCTTCTTTCTCTCTCTCTCTCTCTCTCTTATTCCTTGTACATAATTATATAAGGGGAAAAATTATCAGCCTTGTAACAAGAGTAAAGGATTTCGACAGAAAATGTTCTACAGCAAAAGGAGATGATATAAATCCTTAAATTTTATTCCTTTTGTCTTTGCCACCATTTTATCAATGACGAGTGTTCTGTTTTGTTTTAGAGAGAGAGAGAGAAAAAAATCCTTGGTATTTTAACGGGGGAAGAAAAAAATATCGAATATTGACGCGGGAAAGTTATCTCTACATTCTACATCTATTTGCCCATTTTTGAACCAATATTTTTTTTCTGGTTGCATCAAGATAGCCATTTGAGTAAGAAATTCATATAAAGAAGAAGATGAGAAGAAGAGCTGATTGAAAATCATTCCCTAGACGTAAATTTAAGGTTATATAAAAATCAGAATCACAGGCCAAAGTTTCCCTCACTCCTGCTGTTCTCTTGTTCTGATCAAAATCTATGGTTTGTATTGGTGATAAAAATTTATGGCTCGTGTGTGTTTACACGAGTGAGCGTGTGTCAATGCCGGTGTAGCTATGAAAATATATACACTGTATATTGGCACCCACATTATTTTTCCACATTTTTGAAAAAATTATCCTAAATGTATGGTAATAATGTAGGGATTTGACATGAAGGTTGACATTTCTTGGCAAAAGGAGGAATATGTTGTGTGTTAATAATAATTATTCGTACATTTCCCAAAAATGGTTCATCACATAATAAGCTTATTTGTTCTTTATAGAAATCAAGGACAGAGATATGGAAATTAATAATACACGTTTAAACATTTTATGTACATTTTGTGATAATAATTAGTAAGGATTTAATTTGGCTGACTACATAATAGTCTCTCTCTCTCTCTGTCAACAGGATGAAGGAAAATGAGTATTAATTAGCCTACATTGACGTTAATTTCTCAATCTCCTTACTTTTATACTCTCCCTACACATATAGCCCTCAAGTTAATACAATGTCACTGGCAAAGTGGGTAAATTGTTATCTCTCTGGGCTCTGTGGGATAAAGGCAGTGGTGTAGTGTGTTTACAGAATAATAATAACAATGGTAAGAAATAATGGGTTGGTGTGTGTCTGTGTGTACATAGTTTAGCATGGGAATTGTCAAGTAGGATTTTGTATGTATGTAAAAACCTTGATGATTAAGGGCAGGAGAGAATTTAATGTAGCTTAAAAAACAGAGGAACATTATTTACAGTGTTGTTAAAAAATATACATTTTTTTAAATTCAACTTTTGCTTTTAGTTGTTGAGAGAGAGAGAGAGAGAGAGAGAGAGAGAGAGAGTGATGGAAATATGTACATTTTGCTTTCGCCTCTTGAAAAATCCCCATTCTTTCCATTAGGGACTTTGTTTGAAAAGATAAAGTAGTGGTAGAGTTTTGTATGAGAAAAGGCTTTTAAATGATTGCGTAAGGATTTGGACAACGGGACTGATCCGTAGGAACTAAAGATGTAGTGTCTAAATTCACTTGCTTCATGATTTCACGTGAGTGGGATCTCTCGTCATCATCAGGATTCCTTGTTCTTGACAAGTACCATAGGAACTCTGTAATAGGGAATGTTTGTCAATTTATTTGTGGTAATTGGTCATGGGAGTATATTTTGTATTTATGAAGGATAATAATTTCATATGGTTATGAACTGATTTATAAATATATATATATTTTTTCGTAAGGTAAATAGTAAGTAATAATTGAATTACGCATGTTATTTTCCCCAATTTGGGAGCATGACCAGACAATGGCGAAGTAGTCGTAGTCAGTTTGGAGAACCCAGTAAGCACCTTCACGTTGGACTAAAAATATATTTATGGAAGGGGAAAAAGCACGTGTTATTTCTTGAAATTAATTATTTTGTATGTACAAAATAATGTCTACATAGTTGAGTATTATAGTAATACTGTATTGATTCCATTGAGTTTGGGAATAATTAATTGTTGTTGAATTTGTTTTTTTTTTAAAATCAAACAAGTTTTTCTTACCCGGGGCTGTTGGAAACGTGACCAATAATTTTGCTTGCTTTCCTGTGGGATCGGCCAGACGAGCTGAACCAATTATCTGAGTGTATTCACCCGTCCTGAAAAAAAAATTGTAAACAAACCTAACACATATTTGTTCAATTCAAAGGACAATTGATGGAATACTTGATAAACTTGACTCATCTTTCATATATGACTCATTGCATTTGAATATTGTTCATTTTGAGCCTTTAAGCGTCACTCTTTATTATATGTACTATTTGTGAAGCCTATAAAAGCTAGAATTTATTGGGGTATGAGCTACAATGGAATTGGATATGTAATTATATAAAATCCGTGTAGTGTAGCTCCCCCTGGTATGGTTTGCCAAAATTTGAGAAAATTTCATTCATTCAGGTAAATCCTCCGCCCTCCAAGGAATTCCTTCAAGAATCTAACTATCTCCCTACGGTTTTAAACCAGTAGTTCATTTTTCAGCATAGCTTGGGAATTTTTGGAAATCCAGCATAAAAACATGGTTTCCTTGGAAATTTGAATTTCGTCGGGTAAAGTCCAAAAGGTGCTATATGCAAAAATCGCTTGTACGGGATTTAACATGTACAACCATGCTTAAGCGATTTCTGCATATAGCGCCTTTTGAACTTTACCCGACGATTTGTATGAATAATTCGTAAATTTTCAAGCTGAGGGCCAAAGTACTAAAAGAAATTTATCACTGCCTCTGTGGAATCTGTAAGAGAATTATTCCCACCTATAGCGCTTGACCCAATAATTATTATGTACAAATAAGTAAATTATTATAGAAAAAATTAGTATATTCCTTGTACAGTACATTGATGTATGATATTTTGCAACTTCCAATTCCAGCCCAGCTGACAATAAGTACTTTCGCACCAATGTGATTTCTTTCAACTGACAAAAGCCAGAATATTTCCCCATCAAAATATTACCCAAAACATACACACATTTTTTATCTTATACAAAAACGTTCCTTTATCAAATAAAAAAGGATATATTTTGAAAAAAAAACAAAAAAAATCACCCACTCATTAATAATCATAATTATTACTATGATTTCTCGCATGGAAAACCAAGTCTAAAAAATTCCAATGTACTTATTATTGATAAGGCTAAACAGCAAAAAAAGAGACAGGCTTGTTACTGTCAAGAATAATAATTGCGAGCATCTTATTATTTGTACAGCAATAACAAAAAACTTTGTTAATTTATCTCCGCTATAAAAGTATGTAAAGAATTTTTTTGAAATTTTTAACCAGGAACTGATTCAAAATCTTTATACAAAATTAGAAAAGATTGGAAAACTAAAAGTTTTGTCAAATTTTAAAGGACTAATCCAAGCATTTTCAAAAAATTCCCTTATCAAAAATTCTACGAGCACTACATTTCCATTACTTTGAGCTCATCATCACTTTGAAGTTAAATTGGTTAGAACCATGCAAATTATTCCGCAATCCCTCTCATACATAGGAATATTATGCAATATTTTATGTGTGTGTTTGTGTGTACGATTCCGACAAAATCTTTGTTTAACACTTACGCAATAATACACAACTTTGTAATTCTACACCGTGTGCCTTAAACAAAATAATTTGCTCCAACATTCCACTCATTCTTCCCGTCCCTATGATTTGAGCAAATTATTTTCCTATTTACATTGTTATGCACAAGCTCAGCTTTAGGTTTAATAGCTATAATTTTCACTTGAAAATAATACACGTAGACAGTTCCCTCTAAATAAAAATGCTCTATTCCTATGAACATCTTATATAAATACATACATATGTACAACATAGTGTCAATAAAACTACATACGAATTCCGAATGCTGGCGTTCCTAACTTGAATCGTATTATTTGGATTGAGAGAATATTCCGCAAAGACACATTTCCCTTCAGCTTCAAAGACCGCTGGGTATTTTTCAATTTCATACCATGTACCCAAGTACTGGAATATAAAGACAAACATAATTATTAAATTCCTATGACAAAATTCCTCGGCAACGTTATATTATTTTTCAGATTAGTATTTTATCCCCCAATTCTTACCCTTCCTAATTCAAATGGCTCGACAACTTTAAGGTCTGGACACGTCCCGGGAAATGAGACCTGTCCTTTTACAATAGTAAGGACAAGTGCGAAAATCGGAAGTGTGATTTTAAAGCACATTGTAATTTTTAAAAATTTCTTCTTCACTCAACGTCAACTCTGTTCAATTCCATTCGACACTCACTATACTGTGATGGAGAATGAAACCAAAGTTCAATGAATTATTAAACTTGAGATTGTGTAGATTTTATAATATGAAGAATGTACATGTATAGGATTTTAATGCGTGGTTGAAATTCTAGAGAAGCTCCAAATAATTTTGTTGATGTTACCAAATACAAGACTAATAGAAATGTCAAGTGACACGGCGGTATATATGTAGACAGATAATTAAATTTTATGTTCCTTCCAACTCAAAACTTTTTAATGGGAATTGAGGCAGTATAGTTTGTTTTCTATGGAAAATGTATTTTTCGATAGTATTTAAACGACCCTATACTTTTATCAATTGATAGTTAAAGTCGAGTTCCTACTCCAATCTTCCAGCATATAACATAGTTTAAAGCTCTGATAAAAGTCATTATTATATTCAATGTGTATGTAAAAGTACGAGCTATATAGAGAGACCAGAAGCAATTGCGGTCTCCAGAAACGTGTCTCTTAAAAATGTGTGTGTGTGTGTGTTATTTTAATACAACCGTTTTTCTCATTGCATTGGTTTCTACTTCTACTACACAGATTATTTTTTCTCCATAGCCTTAAATTGAATATTTATTCCCAGAAGTCTCATGGAGGGAATTAAAAATAACTATTATTGTCATTCCTATTTATTCAGCTTCAACTTGCCAGACATAGTTTTTCCCTTTATAGTCCAAGCGAAATACAATTTAGATAAGCATTTTACTATCCTACCCACACATACACATAAAACTATAATCCACTTATCTCTTAACAATTTCCTTATCCTATCTCACAATATATGTATACATAATAATATACAAATATACATACATTGTAGCTATTAACTCTTGCTCTTATATATGATAAGTAAATAATAATTACTATGGGTGACAAGCATTTAAGATTATTTATGTGAGAGCAGGAGCTACTACGTTCCCTTAAATTATTTATCTCTGATGAAATATGTACGTTAGTTAGGGAGAGGTTATAGGTAAATAGTAATTAATAAATAGTGGTCGTTGTAGTTATATAATGTGGGTGGTGTTCCTAGTGTCATCTGTGTATCATTGGAGGAAGCTTTTTTATCACGCAAAAAGAAGTCAAGTTCTATGTCTGGCTCCACAGGTGGTTTCTATGGAAGACCTATTTATTTTGGTGGATACCTAAAAGTTTTGACTGATATTGGATGAGTTGAGGTGGTGGGTGTGATGATGATATTGTATAGGGAGGAAAAGTTGATGAAAGCTATAGTCTAAAAAAGAAGAGATATACAGAAATATATGAGAAAAACAGGTTTGTTTTAAAGAGAAAAGAAAAGAAAGCTATTTATAAATAAATGTTAAGATATTTTTTTTTGTCGGCGATGTTGGAGGGATGTGCTGTGTGCACCTGCATAAAATCAATAAAATGAAACCTCTTCAAAGGAACTGCCACCTGTGTTTTAACAAATATCATCATTGTTGATTCATACATGTATAAGTATACTTACTTTGTACTTTTATGCATAGAGTCAAGTTTTTTTTCAAACTGATTTACCTATGCGCGATCATTATGAATTTAAATAGGAAAAACTTTCTATGAGGGATTCTTTGATCCTTACCTTGCAATTAAATTACTAGACGTTAAACGCACGCAGTCAATTTCAAGAGATTGACCTCTTTCTTCAACCTTGGTAATATACTCGTAAAGGAATGTGTGTTTAGATACACAAAATGTAAATAGAACATATTTTTTCTTGATTCTTGATGGAAGTAAAGGGAACATTCACTCATATGCTATGGAATAGGCCGTAGAAAATGATTTGTGACTCAAATGCTAACTTTTGTATGAAATTCAAAGGTGCTCTTTATGAAAGCTATAATAATAAATACTTCCTTGTTAGTGTATTTTCTAGGATTTGACCACCTCCTCCCACATCACTTGACCTAGTATTAAATACCTAAAGCTTGAAATAATATCTTGAGGCTCATCCTATTAAATTGCTCTTGTAAATGTAGAGATGGATCCATTAAGCTGTGATAGTAACTTGTTTTTTCTTTATGCAAATATTTGGAAGAAAGTTGAATGAGTTATGAGATGAGAAATTATCTATGAAATAGATTTTCGTGTGGTAAAATCCAATGGAGGTAGAAGAGTAAATGTAAATGCATGTGTAGCTTTAAATTGTACCTAATTTAATAATAATTAAAAATGACATGGAAAGTAAATGATCACGCTCTTTTTGTTTGACTTGGATTTGGATGGTAACGACTTTGCTCTCAGAATGACTGATTATAAGGATATGCTGTCACATACTAATTTTGAATTTCTATCTCGACTCGTTGGGGGAAAATGTTGGATAAACTCATCATTTTACAATCTTAACAGCACTTGTAAACAATCATTTTGACAAATTCAAACGACCAAATATAGCTGTTCCATGATTTTTAGGTGCGGCTTTAGCGCTCCTAGTGAGATTTCCATGTCCGTAGGACTAGCAGTGCCTGGTAAAGGGATAAGAGGCAGAACTGTTCGGTTTAGGGGAACTGGCTGAGGTGGGCACTGCATTTTGCATTATACCGCTATGTTTATGCGAGGGTTCGAATCCCACCCGCATCTCAAGTTTCGCATTCCCTGTAATTACCATGTACATTCATTATATTAATACAAAAATGTACATACATGACCAGTACACTATAAACTCAATAAGAAAGCAAAGGTCAAATATTCCTTGGGATCTTCTGTACTTTGTTATCAAAAATTATCAAACTTGGGCCAGTCATTAGTGAATAAAAATCTAATATACCAACAAATGGTGACATGGGTAAAAAATCTCGGGTCATGAAAGTCTAACAAGACCAATCGCAAATTTCATAGCTACACCCACACCATGATTGTCGTGAATGATCGCGCAGCTATGATTTTTCCCTTGTGAATCATATCATACAGATTGTTTGCGCATTTCTCAGGAAATGCTGACCACAGGTCTCCATGTGTACACATGGAGCTCTCATTGTCAGTCAGTCGGTGAAAAACAGCTTTATGGGCAAGAATGGGACTGATGTTCGCGAGATTAGTACGTACAAATAAACTTGTAAATAAAACAAACAAATTCGTAGCAAAAGGTACATACCTCTACCGCCTCTTTGTAAACCATCATATAAGCATTTTTGGGCTGATGTAACTGAGGTCAGTTTGATAGTTGGGAACATCGTAAAAATTGTGATAAGCCATGATAATTTTGAATCGCTAAAGGGTGTAGTGGAAGTTATCAATTTTTTATACAATTCGTCTTCGTATTTACTTTTTTACCCGATAAACTCACGACACACTAAATTATTGTACGTACAAACCAATACATTCACACATGAAATGTACATACATATAAACAAACACTCAAATAAATCATCGTAAATGGACCGTAAGTACATATATTTACCACGAATTAACAAAATTAGTGTCTGAGTAAGAAACTTTTGTGATTTTTGCTGAAATCAAAATGACTGGCATTTATGAGTTGTCAAACAATGAATGGGGAAAACATTTGGGCAACAGAAAGTTACGACTAAATTATGCTAGGAAAGAAACAAGTCATTTAAAGAAAGAAGTCTTTTAATTCCTTGACGACGTCATACGTCATCATAACTAATAAGAATTATTGACTAATTATGTATTCATTGCTGACAAGTACAATGATTAAAGCTATAAATTATAAAATTGAGTATTATTTTACAATCCTCTACGAGTACCACTAATAGAATCAATCGCATTTTTATGTTACAATATAATTATGTTACCACCGCCAAATATTGTTAGCAATTATAAAATGTTCAGGTCAAGTTTAAGGCTTTTTGCTTGGAATTAGCAAATGGTTAAAGAGAAAGGTTAGTTCTGACTCTGACATTCCTTCAAGGCACTCATCTTCATGTCATCTTCGTCTGGCTTGATGTTTTCGTTTATCATGGAGGGACATGGTACCACGAATGCCCATGTAAAGTGACGCTGCAATTTCCCCAGCAATGAGACTTGCTGGAATAAATATCAAGCCTCCAGTTGTGACCAAACAAGCTACCCCCGCGCTAACAGCTCCTATCCCAATAATGATGTCAAAAGCATTTATAACAATTCGCCTTGTTTGACACGACGGGGTTTTGAACATAGGACAAGGGAAAAAATTCATTTGATTATTATTTTGACAGCGGGGTCTCAAAGGTCCAAATAACGTTGCTGGTGGCAAGGTATTGTTCTTCTGCCAGTCACCAAAGCTGCTGTAAACTCTGCTGTCCGAATCTATAATGATGGATTTATTTTTTTTATTGCGTACTTCCAAAAGTACCACCAGGCTAATGCTCTTGTGGTTTTTTCTTAAGCTTCGAGGTAGATTTAGAACGGTGGTTTTGTGTTGATAGCAAAGCATCGGCATTATCTGAACTGGAACTTCAAATCCGCATTCCTTAAACAAAGCTGAATCCATTTGTTTCAACAGCTTTTCTTGTCTTCCATTTGGCTCTGACTGCATTGGAAGTCGAAGGCAGAATTTCAAAAGGTCCGTTATATCTGCTCCTTTAATTACACGCTCAACACTCAGGTCAAGCTGTTCTAATGCATTGAGGATCTTGCAAGTTGCATTATCTTTGTTTGAACGACTTTGATCAATAGCCTGGATTTCTTGTTCCGCGAGTATATTCAATCTTCTCAGCCTCTCACCGAACGAAAGCAGCTGTTGGGTTCCTAAGGAACAAAGACATTTAACAAATCAAACGTTTTTTTTACATCACCAATATTTATAACATTTAATTTTCATACTCATCATCAGATCAACTAATAACAAATCTTATTAATTCTTTTTTAGACTCACCCGACACATTGCTGTAACCCGAGCTGGTCCGTCTCAGTGGTGGGTGCGGAGTTGCAGGTGAGATTTCCAAAATTGAGTCCGGATCAGTTGTTGAACTTGACGAATGGAGTCGGACTCTGCTACTTCCACGTCGCATTGGTTGGTTCCCGTTTCCAGCTACTTGATCCGCTCTATAGTCTCGGTAATTATTCAGAACAGTCACTTGAGGATGCACATATTGTATAGGATTGGCTATAAAGGGTAAACTTGGGTTGGCATCCCCTTGGAATATTGGACTAGAAGGCACCGACCCAACTGAAACAATTAAGTAAGAAATACAATTTATTATTTGTGACTCAATAATTTCCTAAACTAATACTATTAATAGTCGCAAACCTACCAGATGAGAAAAATCCAGTCGGTGAACTCAACTGAATTAGATCGTCATCCATTAGGTTAGGTCTTGGCATTTGGACTTCGTTGTCGATAGCTTGGGCCATTGTGTTAGAATTCTCAGAGGCAAGATACTTCTCAGGTTTTTGTTTTTATGGGGAAATATCAACGTCCACAGCACGTTGTACTTGGCTTCTTGGTATGTCGAGCGAAGAAGACTTCCCACCAAACTAGCAGTGCTTAAATGCGTATTCTCTTATGATTTGCATGTTGATGTAGATTTTGTAAATAATCCCAAAATCCTAAAAGCTTGACTCTGTAAAAATGTACATATATATTCTAAGCTTAATGGTTTCGATGAAGTGGAGTTGCGGTTTTTCAATTGTTTACTTTGCTGGAGAGAGACTGGGATTTAAGTGTACAAACAAAGACGCTGTTAAATAACCGAATGATTACTCTCTGCTCCTTCCCTCTTGCTTTTAGCTCGAGCCAATCCAATGTGTATTTATCCTGGTTTAATAGTTTTACGTTGCAGCAAAGCGTTATCAAAGCACTTTGAAGTGCATGATATAGAAATGAAAAATTCTTTCAGCCTTTTTTACTTCTCCATTATTTCATATCTTGGTATGGATTTTAATGTAACTTTTTACATGCATATGAACATGCTTGTAAAAATACGAAATGCTACATTTACTCCAAATTGTTTATCTTTTAGTAGTAATTCTAAAATTGCTAAAAAATGAAATACGTAAGCATCCATACTTTTCTAGACGTGAGATGGTATCTAGACTTTACAGGTTTATAATTGGACGTGTGTGGTAGTTAGTGTTAGCTCTACAATCAGAAGATAATGCTGAAAGATGGAAGTGTCGTTTTGATTTCACGCGATCATCAAAACTAAAGTTGGATTGCACGTGCGGAAGTACTGTTTATAATTTGCAACGGAGTTAAAAAAATTATTGTTTTTATTAATACTTATGCGCTATGGTTGTGTTTATTTAGTTATTACTCCTCATTGAACTTTTATCGGACAAAATCAGTGTTTTAGCATGAAAAGAAAAGGGCGCAATATAGCTTGTAGCTCACTTCTATAGTGATATTATCTCTTTTTATTGCGTTTTCGATAATTCTTTGTAAGTAGCATGCACCCATTCATTTGAATGTGTTCCATCATTTCAATTTTTAGCATATGGCCATGGATTTTGTATCCAAGCTATTTAATGTCATTTAAAAAGGTCATTCATTATTTTTTTGGGGTTGCTAATAAACGATGTATCTAATTCCAGTGGTGATCTAGCCGATCATGCATGGTAGATTTTCTGAGTACAGGCAAGGCATTTGGAGAGTAATATGAGAAAAAAATTAGTTGTATGATTATTTGATTTAATGTTTATAGTACGCGTACTTATCTTATATGAACAATTTTGGTGTTCATCTGTTCGTGTATAATATGTTATATTGCGTAAAGATTAGGTTCTGCTCAATTTAATGAGTAAAAGAGGAGGAATTTTGTAACGTAGCCTAATTATATTGTACTTTTTTTGAAAGAAGATGTAATATCTACACGGGTCGGTATAGTTACGGCAGTACTCAGTCAGTGAACTGAGTAATGAATTACTGAGTTTTATTTGATCCGCTACAAAATTAGCTTCAAGTTAACAAATTATTGTAGACCATAATATGATATTCATTTGAAAAGAGGGAAAATATTGATGGAGAGGATCAACAATATTTTTATAGCTTCTTAAATACAGATGACCCCAAATCACATAATTATTATTGGACCTGTCATGTAAATGTGTGTACTATAAATTATCTCTACCATTTTTGGTCATCTTCAGTGCTTATATTGATTAGTTGTACTTGTATTGTATGTATATTTTATTTAATATAAACTTGTAACCAAAGGTGCTTGTGCTGGGTTTGCGTGTAAAACAATAATAATTAGGCAAATAAATAAATAAAAACCCAGTATGTAATTCTATTTTCATTTGAAAAAGAAGCAGTGGAGGATTTTGGCTGTCGTATTATTTTGTACTGGTTGATAACTAAATGACGTAGATATACAGGAACGTACATTTTTTCCTGGGTGCAAAGATGGCATCCATATTGTAAATACGAAGCATATGTACCAAAATGAACGTGTGATGAATTGTTGGCATGAACTCGCGTTTGCGAAGGGGGAAAAATCGTCTTATATCCCTGTGAGGTTTAACTGTGTAGAATAGAATAGTTGAATGTGGAAAGGTGTAACTCTTCGATTCCAGAGGACTCTTTATTACAGGATTTAAGTAATGCATATAATTGTTATCCATTTTTATGAGCGAAGCGATATATTGGAACTATGACAGTTCTGTTGCCATATCTTGTGCATCGAAAAACGTTTTTGTTAATAGAGGTAGAGCAATGAAACCTGCACCAAAATTTTTGGTTTTCGATGTAGATGTGCCTAAAGGTTTT
>JAQFXU010001214.1:0-32257 GCA_034693705.1 Spatulosminthurus flaviceps
AGCAGCCTGCTAAACTCATACAAAAAGTAGGCGAAAACTGACTGTCGCCGTGTTGTTAAAAGAAGGCTAATCTAGGGCTACTAGCTGCACGGCGTTGTTAAAGTCCGCCTAGATTAGAACATTTATTACTAGAATGGATTCCGTGTTGTTAAACTCTCGCTAGTCCAGTCATTGCCTGGCTAAGTCTAGAAAATCTAGCACTTTAACAACGCGGCCATTATGCTTAACTCTTCGTGCTGATAATGTGAATAATTTACGCATTCAACAATGAAAGATCAAGCGGTTGTCAATGTCAGTAATTGATTTGTATGAAGAAAAAAGTAGTAAGTACAATAGCTATTGATCTCCATCCCCAGACCTGGCCTGGGAGTTACTTCACAGAGTCACAAATGGTATTGGCTCACAATAAACATTGTAAGCTAAAGGACAGAAATGAGGTAATCCAATGGTGAGTTATATGGCTTAGCCTGTCACAAATAATATGAAAAAAATTTTTTTTTTAAAATAATATGTGTACTACGTACTATCTATTATAACATGGAAACCTTTAGCCATTTCTCTTCAGTTTAATCAAAATAATGATGTGCTGTGTCCACGGAATATTGCAGAAAGGGACTACTAAGTGATATCTGTAATAAGTATTTCTTGCTTCTCTTTCCAGACGGGTAATGGGATAGTTTTACAATAGAACGATGAAGTATAGGTTCCTCATTCCTGACCATTATGGGTTTCGTAATATGGGATGCTGTAGAATTGCCATTTGATATGGGTATGGGAAGGTTGGAGTGACCGAAAATAGAAGTGGTGATTATTGTTTCACAGTACCTTTGGTTGTAGTTGCTTACACACAAGGTTTTGTTGAAACTAGCGGGAGCATGCATGTCGTACAAGAATAATTTCAGGTTAAATATTCAAGTCATGCATATTTGTTGCTGCACTAATTTAAAAAACCATCCTCTTTGAACACGGAACTGGCAGGAGTTGAACGGCTAGGGCTGTTCTGAATAATATTACCCGTTAATTTTGTCTGATCTCACTTTTGCGATCCGCATCTTTTGTTGTCTTAATAAAAAAAAAGAGGTGACTTTTTTGTTTGTAGCACTAGAGTGTTGAGGTCACAATGTTCAGCCTGGCTACGGAAGCATCTAGAAATGAGATACTCAGTAAAGAATGCAAAAACCTCTGTTCGGTACATGTATGTATTATTCGAAAATCCTCTTCGCAGATTAACCTAAAATTTCAGAAGAGAGAGCGAGAGAGAGGAGCTATCCTGGGAAAAGCGAAGGTAAAAGTATAAACAGAATGATGTTGGTGTGAGTCTAGTCTACATACGTATATACGCGCAATAAGCTAATGAGAATGAGTGAGACGAAGAGGCATGTCCTAAATTCGGGTTAAGTTTAAACCGAGCTTAACAGTTGGCAATGATCCGACTGTCCCAAAAATGGCATTGGGGCCCGGAGAAATTGTATACTAGAGCGGGTGGCGTTGTGGGATATTTGCTCCCTATCTCCCGACATTGTCCCTAAGCCAATTGCCACTTTCCTCCCTGCATTCGGAGACTTTAAAAACCAATTTCATTTCGCATCTTCGCCGCAGAACAGCTTTCGACCGTAAGTTAGCACGTACTATCTCGTTCTCTTTGTTCACCATTCATACAAATTTCGTTTTTCCTTCAATCACCCATTTCATTCTTTTTCAACCCATTTGTCTGCCTTTTCCATTCAATTCTCACGTTGAATTCTGAAGCCCACTCAGCGTACCATACTGAGCAAATCCTACCTCTTCTAACCAAACTCTCTTGCGAGTTTTCTAATTTGTTTCTACAATCATTTCTCTGTCTCGGAAGTGAAACTCCGTGGGATATTCAAGCAGACCTCTTTCAGTGAAAATCATTCCTTCCAATTTCATCGTATCAGTTATCCTCTTTTGCAGGCGGTTTCGTGAAAAATCTCACACTTTATTGTTTATCCCAATATTCTTTTGAATGCAAGTGAGGAGGACCATGTTTGAAAAATCCCTTTGAAGTTGAGCCGGGTGGTTGAGAGTTAGAATTTGCCAGTGGGCTGCGTGCTGGTATAAGGGCGGTGCCAGAAAACCTCTTCCTCACCAAACATCGCTTGATCCTCGGATAGAGTAAGACTGGATTGGGAAGGAAGCTAATCTTAAATTTTTGCGCACTGTACAGGAAAGCTCAAGGGCTGTTCACTTCCAATTGTTCCTTCTTATTTGCGATTGGGTTCAGTGCCGACATTAACATCCACTCCTCCAGACAATTGTTAATAAACCAATAGGCCGCCAACATGGTCGTTGAAAAGAAGTCCGAGGGTCCCGACCCCGATCCCACCGAATTCTTGTTCGTCTCTTTGGAACAGAAAAGAATCGATCAAACCAAGCCTTACGATGCCAAGAAGGCTTGCTGGGTCCCCTGCGAAAAGGATGGCTTTGTCTTGGGTGAGATCAAATCAACCAAGGGAGACTTGGTTGTTGTAGGAGTTCCCGGTGGTGAGGTACGTCAAAGCTAAATTAACTCATTTTTCCCTTGATAAAATTGATACAAGTTATTGAAATTATCCATGTATAACTTACGTGCTATAATAATGGAAATTTGAGGGCATGAGTCACCATCTTGGCGCACTTGCCAACATGGTGACTTTTTTCTCTATCACAAGTATAACATAAAGTATAACATGATCAAATTCACTACATCATTACACCTAATTTTATTCCATGCACTCATTACTTCTTGCTGTTAGTTAGCACTCAAATTCTTTACTTTGATTAATCTCTTGTGCTTCTATAATTTTCTTCGAAGAGCAAAAATTATTCTTTTATAATAAAAAAATGTACAAACAGTAGAAGAAAAAATTCAAAACAAACACGATTTCCTAACCCCTCTACTTTTTTTCAAGCTACACTTAGTTCCTTCTACTTAAATGTTATCTTGTATCTGTAGTATAACTTGACTCACCCCTTTGGTTGACCTTTTTATTGTTAGCCTTAAAATAATGAAAATATTAGGAAATAATTATTTAATCATACGAATACGAAAATAGGAGAAGACACTTAAAAAGGAGATGATATCCCAAGTGAATCCACCAAAATTTGAGAAAGTGGAGGATATGGCTGATTTGACATACTTAAGTGACGCTGCAGTGTTACACAACTTAAAGCAGCGTTATTACCACAGACTGATATACGTGAGTCTATGGGCTCAGATGGACAGCAATGTTAATTTCTGGTTTTGTTTTTTCATTTTTTTTCAATATCTTGCGGGGGTTCGTTGCAAAACTCTAGGAGAAAACCTTCAAAAAAGATTTGGTTACGCAAGTCAATCCTCCCAAATACGAAAAATGTGAGGATATGTCTAACTTGACATATCTCAATGACGCTTCCGTACTGCATAACTTGAAACAACGTTACTATCACAAACTAATCTACGTAAGTTGATCCAGCGCTGCCAAGCAGCTTACTGCTACTTAGATTGGAATTAACACTGAGCCAATTCATTGAAAAGCTAACGTATCCTTTTTTTGAATTTCTTACTAACAAATGACACGTTAAACTAGGTAATCCTAACTCGTGTAGTCGTAATAGCACGAGTAAGTAAAAATTATTACCTTTGAAAATCATCCACTATCCTCTAAATACTCTACACAAATATGGCCCATTAACATTTCAACCTCTCCCTTGTATGTCTCGTCTCAATAGAGTCTCTTATTTTCAGTTCCCTTGTTTATTGCAACAAAATCTTTGTATTGCTTTTGCATGGCTTCATTGCTTTGGCCTAGACAACGGTCCAAATCTATGTTCTACAGGCAACGAAACCAGAAATAGCCTTTTCTGGCTTTGAATAGATCTCCGTTCTACGAAAACTAGAATGGAATGGATTTTTGTGGTTTTCAAATTTCATGCAGTGTGTATCCCTACAACTGACAAGCCTTAGGGACCTCCACCTCACACTGCATGAATTCTTGTGTATGTCTCTTTTACCCGATGACCAACATCCGCAAGCATTGTTGTCCACAGTGCCTACTTTTTTCTACCTCATCGTTTTAAACTATTAAATTTAGAATTATAGTTGTATACATTTGCATTCTCCTGTAGTCTTTTGTTTTGTGACTTTGCCAATTATAGTCTTGAAACTTGGATTTCCCAGTGTGTGAGTGCCTGTGGTTTAAAAATAGATTTTTATCCGTCCAATAAATAAGTGTCAAGAATACCCGTGTTCACACAACTCATCCGTCAGAGGAAATCCAAGCGTCAAACATATGCCTCCTTGACCGTTTACCCTTTTTCTGACCTCCATGGGAACAATTTTCAAATAGGATCCAATAAAAGAACGCAGTACAATCGAACCTGTCAAAAGGATTGCTTGGCAGGTTCAATTGTTACTTAGTCAAATCAAGTTGTAGTTACAGCCTTTGCTCAATGTTCCCACCAGCTTTTAGTGAGAAAAGTAGAATTTTCAATTGAGGTTAGCTACTGAACTTGCACATATGTACTTGAATGAATTTGCCAACCGTTGTGACAAAGAATCAGGGCTATGTGGAACCATGCGTTCACACTTAGAGAGGAGCAGAGATTTGATGGCTGGAGCCCATCTGAGGGCGAGCTATATATAGAAAGAATTTGCTTAAACTATTTTTGTCACTTGTTAAAACTCAAGAATATTTTACATCTTCTTCAACTTTTGCTTCTTTCCTATCGCTCAAAATCAGGCTATCCAATATAGGCTACTTTGTTGGAAACAAAAAGCTTGCAGTTACTGTACTGTGAATCTCGTAGAGTATGAAGCTTTACAAAACGGTGCAAAATCTACGTCCACCAGAATTTTTATTACAATTAGAACTGAAACTGTGAGGAGTTACTAGAAACTTGAATGGTTTAAAATTTTAGCCACCTGTTGGAGGAACAAGGGTGTATGGACATCCTTTGCCCCTATTTCATTTGAGGAATGCTTTGAAAGGATAAGCGTCCGTACCTGTCCGTAGAGACATGGATAGTGAGAAATGAATTGAAGCATGGATTTGCCATAATTAGTAGATTTCCAGCTCTGTTCTTAAAAAACAAACCCAAGCCCTAAAATAAACAACGGGGCGGATTGCATTCTCTTCTTCCCTACAATACCTTTACCTCTTCAACCCCCTGTTTTAATGCCGTATATGTATTTGTTGAGCCCAGCTGTCTCTTCCGGTGCGCATAAATTAATTGTGTATAATGAAAATGTTAAATAGACTTACTCCGGTCTTTTCTGCGTCGCCATTAACCCCTACAAACGTTACCCAATCTACACCAACCGTGTCGTCCAGATCTACAAGGGCAGAAGGCGAAATGAAGTGCCACCCCATATTTTCGCCATTTCTGATGGTGCCTACTCCGACATGTTGACCAGTAAGTTTTCTTTTTCTTCTTCACCCAAATAATCTTAGTCTCAGCCAAACCACTACACATCTTTAGAATGTATAGGAATAGCAGATAGTTGGACTACATTGTAGATGCTGTAGAAACCAGCACCCAAGGAGAATTCTTTTTACCATTATTTTCTCAACCACTCAATTTTATAATTAGTCATTGAGTGTTGAAAAGAAAAGATGGCAGAAAAATACAAGGAATTCAGTTAGATCTCTAAAATGACTATGGAGTGACGAATACTTTTTGCATTTTGTATGTGAGATTTATTTAGAAACGTTAGCCTCGTTTAAGTCAAGGCGAACATTCGACGACAGGATTAGAGAATTTTACAGTTGCAAGCCATGAACTGTGTATTTGCGAGGATAAAATTAACAATGAGATGTATGAGAAGGTAGGGGCGGTAGAGAGAGCTCTGTGAAAGAGACAACGGGGCCTTTGGACACGTAACCAAAAAAGGACATCACCTCAGCTTTTCAGCATCATCTGGCTACACGTGTTCTTAAAATAAACATGGATCTCTAAGCTTATTCTCATTTATGTTGGCAAGTTGCCTCCGTTCCTTGCGCATGGCAGTGAACAGAAACTAGTATCGGCTTTTTCCAGGAATAAGTAGGGTAAAATAAATACAGGCTACAATAATAATTATATTTCAAGTATATAGGTAATGAAAAAAAATTCCTTAGTCAAGCGCGTGGTAGTCATTGAAATATCCTCTTCAACTGCTCAAGTCAGCCCGTTCTGCCTCACTGCGATATCATTTTTTGCCAATGTATTTCATATGCCCCGTTCCATTTGACTGAACCAAGTAAAAAAAGAACCATGCATTCTTTATGTTCAACCATTTCAAGAGGTCGCCATATTCCTCCTTCCTCCTCCTTTCCCCCGCAGATAGTACCACCGAAGCCCTTGACTATGCCGCTACAGCTCCTTTTATTTCTTAGGTCGAAGCCATTCTATTTTTTAATCCATCTTGGCAATGAGATCGGATTTTATTTTTCATATGAATGTCCTACCAAATAGATAGCTCCATCCATAGAATTCGCCATACTGTAGTGTAGTAGAAAAAAGAAAAATAATTGATATCATTTTTATTTTAATGCTTTACAGATCATGAAAACCAGTCCATGTTGATTACGTAAGTACTCGATTCTCTGCCGACGCCAACTATTTTGCCGTGAAATTAAGGCATCAAATTAGTGACGAGAAATTAGGAATACAGAAGAATACCTTTCATTGGCGATGAAATTACTTTTTTCTATAAATATTATTATTTTGAAAATGTGGAAATTCAATTCAGTCAGGTTTTATGTACTTTTTTGTATAAAATATCTAATAGAATATGCGTTCAATCAGAGGTGAGTAGGGAACAGGTAAAGTAGATATTGCCAAGCAATTCAATTTTCTACAGTTACTGCTGCTTCTGGACACAAATTCCAAGTTTGTATGAGAATTATATTAGGAAAGTTGTAAACCGTTCAAATCTCATTATACACGTTACTAGCATTTGAAAATTGCTCTTGAAAAATACGTATTGGACTTTACCGTCTACATCTATTAAACATCTCGTGACTAAAAGTGTGAAAACCCTCAGGGGTACACTATTTTCTTCCAAATTTTGGTTTCGTAAAATGAAAAGATTGTTTGGATAAATTGGGAATTGGTTCTGGGGATTGGGGTGAGAAAATACGGGCAAAGACGAACGTACTTTGTACTGAAACTTGGCCCGACCTTAGTTGGGTATGCATGTAACAATTTGACTAACGCGTGCCTTAATAAAATTGATTGCTGTGCAAACAGAGGAGAGTCTGGTGCCGGAAAAACTGAGAACACGAAGAAGGTAATTGCCTACTTTGCCAACGTCGGTGCCACTGGAAAGAAAGATGACTCTAAGAAGGCGAGTGATATGTAGATCCACATTATTTTACTGCTTAAAATGAATTATGAAGGCTGAACTCGTTACGAGCGTCCAGGGATTTTATTTTTTACTTAAAGCTGGAAAGAGTAAAGATGATAAACTAACTGACCATGATAATTAGAGTTGTAGAACTGTAGCTTCATTGGTTGCAACAGCAGCCCTTGGAAGAGCCAAAGTTGTTATTTATTAGTGTTAATGCTTCTACTAAATTAGTTTTCCCTTTTGAAATTGTTACTGTTTTGTTTGGAACGTTCTCCGTGAAACTGATAATTAAACGGCAGTTATACCAATTACAGCAACGAGTTTCACAATAACTCAGTGTCACAACAATACACGTTTACTAGACGCTTGATATTAGATATATGTAATAAAAACGAAGCATAATGACTGGAATTTTAATTCTGATTTAATAACATGAATTACCTTATAGGGCTCCCTTGAAGATCAAATTGTGCAGACTAACCCTGTTCTTGAAGCCTTCGGTAACGCTAAGACCACGCGTAATGACAACTCTTCCCGTTTCGTAAGTCACGTTTACATCTGTGAGATTTAATATGTCTGATTCCTCATTATACGACCCGATAAACAAATAATAGGTATCTCTATGAATAACACAGGGTAAATTCATCCGTATTCATTTCGGTTCTACCGGAAAATTGGCTGGAGCTGATATCGAAACTTGTAAGTTCAGTTTTCAGTATTTAAAAGCCGTTTAGAAAGATTGTAAGGAGTTTAGAAATTAAAAGTTTCACATAAATACAACATCCTTTCAATTTTTTCCTCAGATTTGCTCGAGAAGGCTCGTGTCATCTCCCAACAGCCTTTGGAACGATCCTACCACATCTTCTACCAAATGATGTCCGGTGCAGTGAAGGAAATGAAAGGTACAGTATTGTGGGATGGACACCGTAATTTAAGGAATACAAATTAATGAATGGTTTATTGAACTTTGTTAAAAAAGACACATGGTATATTTAGTAGGTGCTCTAGGTGAACATGATGCATCTTTTAAATAAGAATTAGTTATAAGTGCATTTGGTCGTGTAATAAATATGAACAGCATGACCTAGAGAAAACCAGTGATTTCATAGAGTGCAATGGGTGGAGATGTATGTACTTAACCTGGAAATTTTATAGACCTCTGCTCCTTCGGCACTTCTGGTATCACCGATTATCACTTCGTGTCTCAGGGCAAAACTACTATCCCTGGTGTAGATGACGGCGAGGAAATGAGTGCTACTGATGTGAGTGACCCTAACGCCAGTTTTTGTAACTTCTTTACATAACCAATCAATGTTTCCGTAGGTCAATTACGAATAACTACGCATTGCGATTCTAGTGACTTTCGTCATTAAACCGAGTAAATAGTCTTCACTTTAATATTTTAAACCAACAACGACTCTCGCGCTCAGGCTTGGTTTATATTTGCAGAATGGCAACAAGGCATGTGCTCCTTACCTGCTTAACTGCATGAGCAATAAGAAAACTCTCGATAAACATTTGTTTGATTGAAAACAAGGCATGATTAATATTTACAAAACGTAGCCCACTAAAATCAATTAGTTAAACCCTCGGCTGACCGCATCCGCGCATCTCCTAAATAATAACATATTGCAAGGGAAATGCTACAACTACAAGTAGAAAGAAAATAGACATTTTTGTTTTTATAAAATTAAATCTGTATGTACACGGGTGCCTCACGTATGCTTACAAAATCAGTGATGAGATTATAACACGTACATGTAGTCAAACAATTAACTGCTTATTTTAGAAATCTGCCGCTTCAGCGACAATATTTTGGATTACCATTTTGTCTCGCAAGGAAAACTCACGCTTGAAACTATGGACGACGGGGTTGAAATGAAATTGACGGATGTGAGTTCTTGTTCTAGGTAGAGTGAGAGTGAGTTAGTTGAACCCTACATGTTGTTTTCCCTATACTTAAATCAACGGCCATTTCATCCCAGTTTGTCATCATAGTGTACATTTTTCATATCCAAGGCATGCTACTGCTCCTTTTGCCCAAATTGAGACATTTTTCAATTAGAACAAATTGGGAAACGCTTCCAATGTTCTCTATGAGTTTGTTCCCTCATTTGATGCATTTTTACGTCCTGGTGATTTTTAGATTTAGTCCCAGTATTTTTATTGATTAGCTGTTCTGTAGAAAATATGCAGGTTACAGGTACGGGTATTTCTCTGTCGTAGTAAGATACATGTACGAACAGATGAGTAATTTGTAAATAATTTTTAATTTCTTATTTTGAGAAACTTACTTCTCAATGTTATATATATATGTTGCATGTTTTTATGCTTTATTTACGGTCTTGTTGAACACCGGCACGTTCGTAGGAGTGTGTAAACTGAGCAACAATGTTCGAGACTATCATTTCGTCTCGCAAGGGAAAACCACAATCCCTGATGTTGATGACGGCGAGGAAATGTTACTCACCGACGTAAGTCCCCCTGCTGTAACGTAGCTTAAGTTCGTCTCACTAACACACATAAGTTTTGTAGCGGAGTTTGCAAGCACCCATCTGTTATGTCATGCCCAACATATACGTCTTGGGCAGTTCGTTGCCATTATTGGATTTATTCCTTAATAGATTGTGTCACCCCAAAACTCTCTTGTCCTTTAATGTAGCTTGAAAACAGCCCCCTTTTATTTCCATTGTATATTTTTACTTGTGTAAAATATTCTGCAAGTTTATTGTCATTTTGTAAAGCGTTTATTTTGCTACGAAAACTCAAATCGCAATGCGTAAACATGCTTCATTACTATCGACTACGTAAGTTTTTCAGTTTTTGAAATGCCATGCAATGCTCTACCATTCTTACTTTTGAGCAACAGCAAAGCAAGTCACATCTTGTAATGACGCTGTCGTCGAAAATTTTATGTTGCATACCTGGTCGCTGGTATATGTACAGTGTTTTAATATTTTTGTCGTAAACGTGTCGTGCAGGAAGCTTTCGACATCTTGGGTTTCACCAAGCAAGAAAAGCATGACGTTTACAAAATCACCGCCGCTGTCATGCACATGGGTGAGATGAAATTCAAGCAGAAGGGTCGCGAAGAACAAGCTGAAGCTGATGGAACGGCTGTAATCACTTAAAAATATATTTCCAATCTGAATTAGTAGCTGTAATCATCGGCTCCTTGAATTTTCCTCGTATCATTGTACATACGAGGTACTTTTTTTATAGGCCGGTGAAAATATTGCTTTTCTCTTGGGAATCAATATGGAAGACCTGTACAAGAACTTCTTGAAACCCCGTATCAAGGTCGGTAACGAATTCGTCACCAAAGGCCAAAACGTCAACCAGGTAATTATAAACAGTTCGTGTGATCATTAACCTAACTGAAGTACAACAGAGTATTCTTTTTAAAACCCATGTGTTATCTCGCCTTTAGGTCAGCTACGCCGTCGGTGCCATGTCTAAAGCCATGTTTGATCGATTATTCAAATTTTTGGTCAAAAAATGTAACGAGACACTCGACACCAAACAAAAGCGAGTACATTTCATTGGTGTATTGGATATTGCTGGTTTCGAAATCTTCGACGTAAGTTTTTCTCCTTTATGTCATAAATGAGTATGAAAGAATTAGCAAAAAATTCGGTATGTTGCAAAGTTTATTTCTTCTTTCATTGAGTTCGTATATTAATATAACGTGGCCGTCAGCGCAGCTCTCTGCCCATGCTTCGTTACTAAATGCAATTGACACACCCGACATTTAACATTCAGGATGTGAATTACATTGTTTATCTGCTGAGGTGTAACAGATTTCTGATATCATGAATTTAACGAGAATCATTTAATTTCTTTGGCTGCGTTTGCACACTAGTACAATGGCTTCGAGCAGTTGTGTATTAACTTCACCAACGAGAAACTCCAGCAATTTTTCAACCATCATATGTTCGTTCTTGAGCAAGAAGAGTACAAACGTGAGGGTATTGACTGGGTCTTTATGGATTTCGGTATGGATTTGCAAGCCTGTATCGAATTGATGGAGAAGGTATGGTTTTGGATTGGCAATTGACACTCCGTCAGCGTCCTGGGTAAAGGCTCGACTACTGCTGCTGCGATCTCCAACTGCTGTTGTGTTTGGCAAAAATTGTGTTGAATGGTGTGACCCCTGAGTTTTAAAAAAGAAATTAACTTTTGCATGTGTTATTTGGGTAATATTTTTGATATGTCACTAAGTTACTGCAAGCGCTGGAATTTATTGCATGACTGAACGATTAAAATATAAGGCTTCCTGGCCTTCTTCAAGGATAACACTCGAAGAATAAAATCAGCGGTTGAATTTATGAGTAGTTGCAAATGCATACTTTTTTATATGCAGAGTTTTTTATATTTTTACTCTAAGTTCTGTACGATGTTTTGTGTGATAATTGATTATGTTTTGGGACAGTATAATGGGTTTGAGCAATTATGTATCAATTTCACCAATGAGAAACTCCAGCAGTTTTTCAACCACCACATGTTCGTTCTTGAACAAGAGGAATACAGACGAGAAGCTATTGATTGGACTTTTATAGATTTCGGCATGGATTTGCAAGCTTGTATCGAGTTGATTGAGAAGGTATATATTGTTGTCAATTCTGATAAAAATCTGCAACATCTTAGAAATGGTAGGCTACGATGATCGGTTTTTTAAGGTAATGAGAAAAGAAATTATTATTCATCCCAAGTAAGTTTGCATGGCAAAGTTTAAGTATCCCAAGTAAATTTGCAAATAGTTCTTATCCCTTGAGTTCTTAACATCTCCAAAGACAGAGATGGATCAATGTTACGTTGTTCCTGATTCGTATGGCCAGCGATTTGCTATTGGTTGTTTTTAATTCTCGCTGCCGGTTATATTGCGATGTAGCTGGTGACGCTATTACCGCTAAAGAAAATTTCGTTGCATATACAGAAAAGAAGTCTCTGCATATGATCGCTGTTGCTGTCGATACGAATTTGGGATTTTAGAGTTAACTGACTTTTGGTTTTGATACTTTGTTGTATTTAAATACTGTTGCTGATATACATAGTCAGATTTTGACTAAGCGTCTACGAGCCTTTACGTAGGTGACATTTGACGAGTTTCTTATAATTCTTTCCGGCGCATAAAATGTTCTAATTTATAATCCTCCGTTGTCCAGCCCATGGGTATCATGTCAATTCTTGAGGAAGAATCTATGTTCCCCAAAGCTACCGATCAGACCTTCGCTGAGAAGCTAAAGAACCAGCATTTGGGCAAATCTGCTTGCTTTGTCAAGCCTAAGCCACCAAAGCCTGGTCAGGTTGAAGCTCACTTCGCCATTGCTCACTACGCTGGCACCGTGAGTCGAACATCATTATCAAATAATCAAACAAGCATTTTTTACTTCAAAGTTGGGTCAGCTTTCGACGGTATTTACATACTTTCGTTTGTTTTTCCACTGTCCACAGGTACCATACAATCTTACCGGCTGGTTGGAAAAGAACAAGGATCCGTTGAATGACACCGTTGTCGATCAATACAAGAAGGGCACGAATGCTCTCCTGTTGGAGATCTTCGCTGATCATCCTGGTCAGTCCGGTGGTAAAGAAGAGGCTGGCGGTGGAAAGGGTATGTAGTCCATCTATTTGTTGCTTAAAGATAATAATTATTTCAGATTCGGATCACATTTTAATTGCATTTCGTCAATCGGATCAAATTGTTTGTACAATGTGTGCGTAATCACATCTACTTAAAATGACATAATGGTATTGTACGGGAACTTTAATTGTTTTTGACACCTGAATAATAACTGAGATAGGTGGCGGTGGCAAGCGTGCCAAGGGCTCTGCCTTCCAAACAGTGTCAGCCCTCTACAGGGTAATGATAATGCAGCTGTGCTAGCTAGAATCCGATTTATTTTGCATCCCAGTCGCAATCTTTGCTATATACATTGACATTGTAACTCTTCTCTAAGATCTGTGCTTGATTTGCTTTATCCATTTCTTTGAACTTCGTTGTATCGTTCACACGCTAGACAATTTTTTAAACCCTCACTATTGTACATACATAATCCTTTCATTCTCAGCCTCGCTCAGTTAATGCACCTGCTGCTACTAATTCGAATAGAACGTCTTGCCCATGAGATTACAATTTAAATATCAGTTCAGCATTAAGGAGGTGAAGAAGTTGTCAGTTTTATTGGCGAAAAACTTAACTAGGTCGATAATGAGCAAGAAAATCCAGTAATAGGTGGGCGTGGTAATGCTTATGCTCAATAATACAGTAATGCTTTGACTCAATCAAATCTACAGGTGGTGGCCGCAAGAAGGGAGCGGGTTTCGCTACCGTTTCCTCTTCATACAGGGTTCGTTCATAAATATTATACCGTATGACTTTAGGTTTTGGTTTCATTTTTTTTGTTGAGAGTAAACCCTTTGTTTTGGTTTTCATTCCCTTATTACGTATGGAAGCGATAAGAAGAATGATCGTTGTAATTATTGTTCCTATTACAGGATGTTGAGGACTGATTGTTTTTGTATCCCTGTTTCGTTTGTTTCGGTGTTAATTTTATTTCTCCAGCCATTTAAAGTACTTGTATAGGACATAGTGCTGGTCAGTTTTGCGTCATCTGAAGGAATCAGACATGGCCATAGAAAGAACGCGACCGAAGTAATTGTTGATTTTAAAAATACCCTTGGATTTGAATACTTTCCCCTGATCGAGTATGAACCCATTTTTAGTTTTCTGAGAATACAAAAACGCTAAATGCACAGGTCGCCAAAAATAAGGTTCAGTAAATCGAACTGTCATTGACTACTGTTTGACATTCTCTACTTAGCTGAACTTGCATGTTTATATATAACTGAATGTTTAATGCTGATTAAAATATACTTGGTAACAATATTTGAGCTTACAACCTTTTCAAGTTTGTTTTGCTTAATGCTGCAACTTTTAAATTTTGCATGGTTTCTAATGTGAACTTAATAACATTGCAGGAACAATTGAACAACTTGATGACTACGTTGAAGGCTACATCTCCTCATTTCATTCGTTGCATCATTCCCAATGAATTGAAACAAGCCGGTAGGAATTTACTTTCTTATTGTCGGAATTAAAAAATCCAGTTGACTGCCACCAAATATATGCTTGCTGATAATCTTTGATGAAAATAAGTTACGTATTCTTGCAGGCGTCATCGACTCCCACTTGGTAATGCACCAGCTCACCTGTAACGGTGTACTTGAAGGTATCCGTATTTGCAGGAAGGGATTCCCCAACAGGATGGTCTACCCTGACTTCAAGCATCGGTAAATTTTAAGTCTATCCAAGTTTTAACTGGAAATACCGACGCCACACAATCTCGGTTATATTTTTATCTAATATCATAAGCTGTTCGATACGTATGAAAATATGATCGAGACAGGTAGACTATCAGTATCAATGCAGTTATTTCGTAGCAATACCACCAACTACCAACAGCAGGTCATTCGCAGAAAATCCACTGTGTATATGGCAATAGAACTCAATCGTAGGAGAAAGATTACACCGTAAAATAGGGAGATCAAAGTCATAGCCAATTACTCAACACTGCACTCACTTTTACCCCAAACAGTCACTCTGCTCAGGGATTACCTTTATTGTTGAATTTGAGTACCTAGTTCGCTTAGTAAACACAGAAGCCGCTAAATTGTGCTACCTTTGGAGGATCCCGTGAAAACAGAGAATGAAAATTTAACTGATTGACACCCTGTTGGAAACCTTGTCGTATTCCAGTAACGCTGCGGAAATGTAGATGGCGAGTAGACAGAATGAAAATGATATGTACTTTTATTCCCCAAGGTACTTAATCTTAGCTCCTAATCAGATGAAGGCAGAGAAGGATGAAAAGAAATGTGCTCAAGCTTGTTTTGATGCCATCGAATTGGACCCTGACAAGTTCCGATTGGGACACACGAAGGCACGTATTAAACTAAACGACTCCCCCCTACGCCCATTTGTTTTTCCCCATTTATACCAGTTTTTACCCCGCTAAGTATTGGCTCCCGAGATTTCGCTTTCCTGTAGAACGATACGCTTTGAATAGGACATACCTAGACTAAAGAATTATTAGTATGTACCTGCTTTTGTTTTCATTTTTAAGGTTTAAGAAATAGATTTTTTACTTTTGTCCTGATTTATATTTTAAATTTAGTGTTTGCTTTAGATGAAGTATTAAGTTACACACACTATGTAGTTGTCCACTGTGTGTATTGACGTTTTCGTTCACCCATTTTGAAGTCTCCAGTGTGTAGATTTATTTTGCGCCAGCTTGTTCACTCCGTCCGGTTACCATTTTTGTTTGTTCGTTATTTGTTTTCCCGGATTTGATGAGAATTTCGCAAAAAAATTCGGACGGACAATAAGAAATTACGCATTTATTGGTATCACTACTTTTGTAGTTATGAATTAGATGAATTAAATATTAGCATGAAAGTCTTACTTTTCGACTAGTGAGAATTTTGAAACCTATAGAGTCTAGAGCCATCTTTAATGACGTAGTCCTGGTGTCTCATCACATTTGTTTCATTAAATATTTCCCTGTTTTGAGCTAATTCTGAGAGAATGAGGTAATTTAGATTGAGAATACATGCAGTGTTGAATTAACCAGATTTGTAGATACGAGAGCCTCCGAGGTAGACAACGATAGTAAGTCGCTTGAGTTCGAGGCACAAAAGGCCTTCACGGGTGGCAATAACAAAATATCAAATCAAAGAAAAGACAATGCCATCGCTGAGTTGTTGAGTCGTTGCAATCTCTTTGACAAAACTCAAAAGAGATAATGGATATGGACCACCTTTGGAACTGGTGCTCCATTGATATAGTCGCTGCATTCTCAATTGCAAAATTTGTGTGACGGTTTATTGTTTTCTCTATTTCGCGTATTTGTTGTTCAAAACCGATGTGACGGATATGATGCACTTGAAGGTACAAGATCTTAGCTCCCCAAGCCGTTGCCAAAATCACCGACGATAAAAAGTGTGCTCAAATTATATTGGAAACCATCAATCTCGAAAGTGAGCAGTACCGATTGGGAAACACTAAGGCAAATACAAACACATTTTCAAATTTATTCATTCACTTTCTCAACCCCAACTTTCTACGCTAACGATACCTAACTTTTACGCTAAAAGCAGATTGTGAATCATTACCAAATAATCGCAAAATTTTCTCAATATAAACAATTGATTTTCAGTTATACTTTCGTTACAAAATACTTATCTTGTTTCATGGACATTGCAGCCTTTGAATTTCCGATTCCGCTCTGAAATCATTACTGTACTTTGCGTTCTATTTCAGTTGTTTATTTTCGTTGGTAACACATATCACTTTCATACTTTCTAGAGCAATAATGTTTTGTAACCGAATTTATCAACTAATAGTGTTTTCTTCATTTTATTTCGTTCATCAATCACCACTTCAGCCAAATACACTTTTCATTTACGATTCCTTTTTCATTTGATTGGTACGTCTCTTTGTAAACATCTCACTAGTTTCTTCAACGGATTGACTCTAAGATTTTGGTGAAAAACCTTAAAATTTGTGCTACTTTATCAAATGTGTGCTTGCAAGTATTTCCAAGGCATACAATAGTATGTTACAGACTATTGTATCGTCGTGTTATTCTATAATATCGTAATCGTTCCGAGAACTTATATCTTGAAAACTTACTGGAAAGATGTGGTCTCGCATAACCCCTTTCGATCTTTGTCAGCCTCGTTGAACGCGTAATTCCTCCGTGGACGTGGAACTAAAAACCAGCTTTGTTTACTTCATTACTCTGACGTGTGCGCTAACCAAAAACCATTTCCCTCTATGTGCTTTTAAGATCTCTTTACAAACCAAAAACAGAACGTAATTTTTGAACTATTGACTATAACTTTGTCTATAGTTGCAGGGAAATGGATTTATTTACATTTTCCCTTCTCGAATCCCACTGATTTATACGATCGGAAGTGATTCTTGGCAATGATTTTCTTTTTCTTTACTATTTGCCTCATTCGAAGTGTTTGCACAATCTTGGCTGGGTTTTCCATGCTTAAGTTTTGCTCAAAACTTCTTCCCTAGCTTGTATCCAAATTATGGCTTACCAAAATAAGCGTGCCTAAATATGTGTAATAGGAATTTTTTTCTTCTAAAAAATCTGTGTTATTTTTTGCTGTTCTTGAGTTTGGCTGCTTATCCTTATCCCGCACTTATTCCTTGGCAGTTCATTCAGTATTTAACGAGTATTTTCGGTACTGTGCAACACCAGGTGTTTTTCCGTGCTGGTGTTTTGGGTCAACTTGAAGAAATTCGTGACGACCGATTGGGAAAGATCATCACCTGGTTGCAATCTGTCATCCGAGGTTACCTCACCCGCCGAGAGTACAAACGCCTTCAGGACCAACGGTGAGTCATCGCACCTCTTAATTAGGCGACGTCACCATAAATGGTGAACGAAGCCGTTTTTACACTTCGTGTTTTCACGTACTGACTGTATGAACTTCTTTCCTTCTCTTACCATGTTATCAGTTCCTGCATGGCAGACTTAAAAATGGTCATGTTTTTTTATTTAAATTCATCTTTTCCCTTCCACCCACACTTCAAGTGTGGTTTCAGTGTTAATCCAATCATCTGTAATAGCAAACTTGATAATTTCCCCTTATATTCCAGTATTGCTTTGCAAGTCGTTCAGCGCAACTTGCGTCGTTACTTGCAATTGCGAACCTGGCCCTGGTGGAAGTTGTGGCAGAAGGTCAAGCCTCTCCTCAACGTCACCCGTATCGAGGATGAGATCGCGGTAAGCTTTACTTGTGCACCATTAATCAGAATGGTTTCTATTTTAGTAATACTGAAAGGAAGACGAAGCATTGCGTTAGAAATAGGAAAAGCTGGAAAATTCAGGGAAACAAGTGATGTCAGTTAAAAATCTAATAAACTGAGTGATCTCTCACACGAATCATAGCGAGAGGCATGTGAAGTTGTAAAGACTGTAGGTAGAGGACCATTTACCTAGACGCGTCTACGTTGTAACTTTGTGAAATTCGCTGATGGCGTGGACTGAGAATGGAGCGGAAGAGTAGGCATGTCTTGGTAATTACCGTGAGTTTGTCGCACCATGTGTGTGGTACTTTTTCAGTGCAGACAAGTAGTCTTTACATGATGAGCTGAGCCAGAGGTTTCCGATACACTTGTGATGGAAGAGAAGTTAGCGGCAGAAATAGAGAGAACGAGGTAGTTAAATTGAAGGAGTAAAGCTGTATTAGAAGCACACCTGCTTCCTCTGAATTAGTCAGTGAATTCTTTGAAATCTCGACATTATAGAGAAAAAATATGAAATTGCATACATAGCATTAAGGAACTGAATGTTTATTGGAGGCATTCGTAGGATCATCCAATGATCAGAACCCAGCAGATCTAGATGGTGCCAATTTTTGTAAAAACCTTTTCCCAGACAGAAGGATAGTAAGTGTGAGATGAAAATATAAATTTTTCAAATGTTGGAGGAAGTGACATAAATTTAGTAAGTTTTCGCCCAACTAACTCATGTGCTTCCCTATTAAAGCATATGAACCCACAAACAAGTAAAGAAGGCAAAATCCCAATAAAAACTTATGATGATGGTGTCGGTTTTACTATCGAGGGAACGGTTAAATATAAACCTAACCAAGGAGAGACGAATGCTCATGGTAGGTAGAGTTTTTATCCCTTCAGCTCTGCTGATACGGAGTTTAAAATACTTTATTAAAAGGCAATGGGGAAATACGAAGCTGGGAGAGCAGGTGTAGGCGTTAGTGGCAGCGATAAAATCATAGAAATGGCCAACTGATTTAGAAACCAACTCAACTGTCTTTGCTAGTCTCAGTTGGGATTCCAGGCGGAGAGTTATCAGTTCTCGAGTTCCGAACGCATTCGGTCTTAGTTGCCCAAGAGTTACAGGTAGCCGAGACCATCAAGAGTTCTACTGTTGTTTCTGCAGATTTTAGTTCGTAACAGTTATGAACTACTTGGAGTGTTCGTACTGCTAGTTTATACAGTGCTTCTTCCGGACAGTTATTTCATTTTTAGTCATCCATCGTTTACTGAAATTTCGTGAAATGGGCGAAACCAGCGAGTTAATTCGGCCTAGTGGGCCTCCAAGTGAGCGTTTATTCAATGATATGCATGATTATAAACAGAAATTGGAAGAGAAAGCAGCCAAGGCACAGGAAGCTTTCGAGAAGGAAGAGAAGCTCAGGAAGGAATTGGAAGAGAAGAATGTTAAGCTGTTGACCGAGAAGAACGACTTGCTCCAACAACTCGATTCTGAACGTGGATCCCTTGGTGATGTCCAGTCTCAGATTTCCAAAGTCCAGGCTCAGAAGGCTGACTTGGAAAGTCAACTCAATGTAAGTAGCCTTAAATTCTCTTCATTAAAATTTCAGAATTATCAGAATATGTAAGAACAAAATATCCTTGATTAGCCTTATTTAGGATGGAATTTTTCCAATGTCCCAGATATCTGCATACCTCGAATTTCCAGTTACAATAAGTTTATTTTATAAGGCATGCCTTCTAACCTTTTGAAGATTTTTTAGGAGTTTAAGTGACGTAATTTTAGTATTCCTTACCTTCTTCTCAGCGTGCATACTTCCTTTTACTCCACAAAGTTGTGTCTATTAAAAACTTACGTGGGCGGGCAAAAAAAGTGGAGTTATTACATTCATAGCAGACTTTACCACGAGGGTGTTTTTATGCCCGAGTTTATTTTACCCGTGCTTTAATGCTTTTGGGAAAGGTATGCGGAAGGGGTTCCAATGTGAGAAGTAACAACCCCTCCAAATCCCTTCTTTCCTTGTACAGTCATTCATCAACTTTCACTATGTTTACTTAACTACAACCCTGGTAGTGGGTTAAGGAGGAAAATTTGTGGAGTATATTCCTATGTAGAAGCTGTCATAAAAAGTAATCACAAAGTAAATCTTCATACACAGACCATCTCCTGTAAGCTTACTCCTGTAAGCATCGTCCTTACGTCATGTTTATAAACATGATTATCCTGAGAAAGTAAGATTATGTACATTAGAGGTATCTGTGAATTGTGAATACATAAAAGCAGAGTGCTAATCTCCCACACTTTGCAACCGGTTATTTTTATCCGGTGACGGAAGGTAGAGTCGATGTCGTTGTAGACTGTAAATGGCCTTCGTGTGGTGTCCGCCTCGTGCCATTAATTTCAAATTTTGTAAATTCTTGTGGATGTATTAAGAAAGTTGCTCACCGAAGCTATCCTAGCCTTTTTCAACAACCTTAAATTATAACAAGTAGCAGTAGAGCAAGCTACGAAGAATCAGCAGTCATTTCTTAAGAATTCCCTCCTATATGAAGCATGGCTCTTCTGCAGATAGGTGGGTAACTGTAAGCGTGGGCGTCAATAAATTGCAAAGAGAAACATTCATCACCGTAATTTTTATCCTCACAAAAGTAACACAGTGCCGGGGTTTCTGGCTACGTTGAAAATCCTGAGCAAGAAGGCACGTGGGGTTCTTGCTCGGTATTACGAGCGCTGAGTTACTCTTGATCCTAGTAATATGTTCCTTACCTCCCATGAATTTATGCCACATTCATGCTGTTCACTGTATCCCCTCACTCCTCTCCATAATATGCTCTTAGTTCTGTGTTGGCATCGCAGTTGAGTTCAGTTGTAAAACTTTTTACGTAAATACAGCTTTGAAATATCTAATTAATTACAATGGAAAATATCAGGACACTCAAGAACGCCTCACTCAGGAAGAAGAAGCCCGCAACCAGTTGTTCCAACAGAAGAAGAAGCTTGAACAAGAATTGTCCGGTTTGAAAAAGGACCTCGAAGATATTGAGTTGAACTTGCAAAAGAGCGACCAAGATAAGGCAACCAAAGACCACCAAATCCGCAACTTGAACGACGAGATCGCCCACCAAGACGAACTCATCAACAAGTTGAACAAGGAAAAGAAACACATCCAAGAGCAAACCCAGAAGACTGCTGAAGATTTACAGGTATTTTTAAATGCTATTATCGAATAGTTACAGGTAATGGAAGTCAATAATGATTGTGAACATGGATGTTTTACAGGCGGCAGAAGACAAGGTTAACCACCTTAACAAAGTTAAGGCCAAGTTGGAACAAACTTTGGATGAATTGGAAGACTCCCTTGAGCGCGAGAAGAAACTTCGTGGCGATATTGAGAAGTCCAAGAGGAAAGTTGAAGGAGACCTTAAGCTCACCCAAGAGGCCGTCGCAGACCTCGAGCGCAACAAGAAGGAATTGGAACAGACCATCCAACGAAAGGATAAGGAAATCTCCTCCCTTACCGCCAAATTGGAGGACGAGCAGTCGCTTGTTGCTAAGCTCCAAAAACAAATCAAGGAGCTCCAGGTAATTAATTATATTACAACCGGCATGGGAGGTACCGAAGTCGGATAGAAAAATCCTCATTTTCAGTTCGTATGAAGTTATGTCATGACGGAATTTACTCTCTTAGGCCCGTATTGAAGAACTTGAGGAAGAATTGGAAGCTGAGAGACAAGCCCGTGCTAAGGCTGAGAAGCAGCGTGCCGATTTGGCCCGAGAATTGGAAGAACTTGGTGAGCGCCTTGAGGAAGCTGGTGGTGCCACCTCTGCTCAGATCGAGTTAAATAAGAAGCGTGAAGCTGAATTAGCCAAGCTCCGTCGTGATGTTGAGGAATCCAATATTCAACATGAAGCTGCCCTTGCCAACATCCGCAAGAAGCACAATGATGCTGTTGCTGAAATGGCTGAACAAATCGATACTTTGAACAAGCTTAAGGCCAAGGCAGAGAAGGAACGATCTCAAATGTCCAGCGAGCTCAATGATCTCCGCGCCGCCATGGATCATTTGTCCAACGAGAAAGCAGGACAGGAGAAGTTGAACAAGCATTTGTCTCAACAACTCAACGATATCTCCGGCAAGTACGAAGAAGCTTCCCGAACTCTTGGCGATCTTGACTCCTCCAAGAAGAAGTTGGCCATTGAGAACAGTGACCTTAGCAGACAACTTGAGGATGCTGAAGCTCAAATCTCTCAATTGAACAAATTGAAGATCTCCTTGGCCACTCAATTGGAAGATACCAAGAGGTTAGCTGATGAAGAATCCCGCGAGCGAGCCACTCTCTTGGGCAAATTCCGAAATGTCGAACACGATCTTGACGGACTCCGAGAACAACTCGACGAGGAAGCCGAAGGCAAAGCTGATCTCCAACGTCAACTTTCCAAGGCTAATGCTGAGGCTCAGTTATGGCGTGCTAAATACGAGTCGGAGGGTGTTGCACGTACTGAAGAGCTGGAGGAAGCCAAGTAAGTTATAAAACAACTCATACCGATCTGTTTACTAGCTTCTACTAAACTTTTAAAAGGTTTGATTATGGAAATCTATGGAATTTCACAAGGTCAATTTCTGATGACATGGCGTTTTTTAAACAATTTAAATAACCAGAACATTCTGCAGTGGTTCCTGGAATATTTCAGCAACCTTTTTCTTGCAAACCTTTGATAAAGGGTGGTGTTGAGTAACCCACCTTTATATTTTAGAGTGCAAAAAGGTTAATGTCCGTTTTTAATACAGGCGAAAATTGCAAGCCCGACTTACCGAGGCTGAGGAGACGATCGAATCGCTCAACCAGAAGGTTGTTGCATTGGAAAAAACCAAGCAACGACTTTCTACGGAACTGGAGGATATGCAGCTGGAAGTAGAACGCGCCCAAACTTTGGCCAACCAAATGGAAAAGAAGCAGAAATATTTCGACAAAATCATCAACGAATGGAAACTCAAGGTTGACGACCTTGCTGCCGAATTGGACGCATCGCAGAAGGAGTGCAGGAACTATTCCACTGAACTCTTCCGTCTCAAGGCTGTATACGAAGAAGGTCAAGAACAACTTGAGTCTGTCCGCCGTGAGAACAAAAATTTGGCTGATGAAATCAAGGATCTCATGGACCAAATTGGAGAGGGTGGACGCAACATTCACGAAATCGAAAAGGCCAGGAAGCGACTCGAAGCCGAGAAGGAAGAACTCCAAGCCGCGCTTGAAGAAGCTGAGGCTGCTTTGGAACAAGAGGAGAACAAGGTACTTCGCGGGCAATTGGAATTGTCTCAAGTTAGACAAGAAATTGACCGAAGAATTCAGGAAAAGGAAGAAGAATTCGAAAACACCCGCAAAAATCACCAACGAGCCTTGGACTCCATGCAAGCGAGCTTGGAAGCTGAAGCTAAGGGAAAAGCTGAGGCACTTCGCATGAAGAAGAAACTTGAATCCGACATCAACGAGCTTGAGATTGCTCTCGACCATTCGAACAAGGCTAATGCTGAAGCTCAGAAGAGTATCAAGCGGTACCAACAACAGCTTAAGGATATCCAGGCCCAACTTGAGGAGGAACAACGTGCTCGTGATGAAACCCGAGAACAACTCGGAATCGCCGAAAGGAGAGCCAATGCTCTGGCTAATGAACTGGAGGAATCACGAACCCTTCTTGAACAAGCCGATCGTGCTAGACGACAGGCTGAACAAGAACTCACCGATGCTCATGAACAACTCAATGAACTCGGAGCCCAAGCTGGATCCCTTGCTGCTGCTAAGAGGAAACTTGAATCCGAACTCCAAACTCTTCACTCCGACTTGGAGGAGATCTTGAACGAAGCAAAGAACTCCGAAGAGAAGGCCAAGAAAGCCATGGTCGATGCTGCTCGTCTTGCCGATGAACTCCGAGCCGAACAAGAGCATGCTCAGAACCAAGAGAAACTCCGAAAGGCTTTGGAGACTCAAATCAAGGAATTGCAAGTCCGACTCGACGAGGCTGAGAACAACGCTCTAAAGGGAGGAAAGAAGGCTATTGCCAAATTGGAAGAACGTGTCCGAGCCCTTGAGACTGAATTGGACGGTGAACAACGTCGACATGCTGATGCCCAGAAGAACCTCCGCAAGGGAGAACGTCGCATCAAAGAATTGACCTTCCAGGCCGAGGAAGACCGCAAGAACCACGAGAGAATGCAAGACCTCGTTGACAAACTTCAACAAAAGATCAAGACTTACAAGAGGCAGATTGAAGAGGCTGTAAGCAAAACCTTCACTCTTAAGACAACTTCACTTGTCTCAGGTGAATTTTAACCAGTATACATTATTATATTTGAAAAATTGCAGGAAGAGATTGCTGCTTTGAACTTGGCTAAATTCCGTAAAGCCCAACAAGAGTTGGAAGAAGCTGAAGAGCGTGCTGATTTGGCTGACCAAGCCTTGACCAAAGTCAGAGCCAAGGGACGTGCCGGATCTGCTGCTCGAGCTCTCAGCCCAGTGGTAAGAGAATAAACCTGTATGTACAATCGGATCATCACCAACACATTCACTCATCTCTCTTCTTTCTCTTTATCTCTTTTATCTCATTCTGCTTAGCCTCGTAAACAACTACACCTTTTGATAATAATTATTCGTGAATACAATTTGATTATGGTAACTAATGTTGCTTTCAATACTCTTTAACTCTGTTACGACTTGTAAGCCTCAACTTTAGTATTGAAGTAGTCTTGAAATGAATGAAATTGACCATCTGCGAATATTAATTTCTTCGAACAACCCCCAAAATCCAGTCACACTGATGTCAGGCATATATGAACACCCGTATATCGTTTGATAAAAGTTTGATTCATAATCTTTGGTTCTCATGCTGTTATCTTTCTTTTCTTTCCAACCCTCCGACTCGCAGGCACAAAAGCCAAGGAAACAACAAGCCCTTGAATAAACTAAAAACTAATTGAGAATCATGTAAGTACCCCAAAAATTCCATGATTGGACTACTCAGATGGATACCGCCATCCATTTATTCTCTTTTCTCGTTCCATTCTGCTCTGATTCTTCCCGTATTAACAAATTTGCATGACTATTGACTGGTAAAAACCCATTGTTACCACCACAGCGGGGCCTTGGTGCTTACTTTTAATCGAGTACATTTGCACGAAATTGTGGCAAGTTTCTGCCAAATTGTGTTAAAATAATTTTATTGGTTAGAAACTTGGTTTTAAATAACCATACACATATGTCTCCTTTTGCCTTAATTGCACGTTTTCCGCTAAATCCACGAATTACAAATTTAACAAGTATTGGTGACGAAGTGACTGGCAAAAATTGGTATGAATGAACTAATTTGTTACTTTTCCGTTGTAATTGCAGCAACAACGTCCGAGGGCGCCTCCTGCACATGATTTTGGACGTTCGTTCGATCCTTTTCATGACTCCGATGCTTAAATAATATCTTTAATTTCAGATATTTAAATAGATGTTACTTTGAGAATCAATTATGTACGAGTACGATCCTGACCTGTAATCGAAATTATGCAACTAGTTAATTTATATGAATATATTGACGTATGCACTGTTTCGATGAATATTTAATTGTCAAACCATTGTAAAGGCTTCTCATGTTAATTTTAAATATTAAATTGGATCGCTGCATACAATCCTTCTGAAATTTGATTTCACACAAGTTTCCACTTTTTAATGTTTTATTTTTATTCACGCTGTAAGCACATACGATTGGACTCACTCCAATCCTGCATGCAGCGTGGCTATGTGTAGTACCTTCAAATTACATAAATGCCTGGCAATCCTCACCTCACTCATCAAATCATTTTTAAAAGAAAATCAAAGCAATCCTCATAATAGCCACACCGAACCAGTTTTTGCGTCAAATTAAGGGAAAGGTGCATTGAAATATACAGAACACACTCGAATTTTCAAAACTGGAGAAAGTTTCATCCTGGGACCTTATCTGAACAATTTTATTTCTAGAATCTGGATCAGTCAGACTGAAGAAAGGAAGCGGAGCGGAGGAGGGAGAAAAAGCTTTACTTTATTTTTCGAAGATGCGTTTTTTGACTTCCAAGTTTTAGAATTTTCAACTTTTGAAAATTCGCTTGCTTAAAAATAGAATCTATGTATGCGTTTGCTGCCACCTTCAAAATAAATATTTCAAGATGACTACCGAACCATTGGCACCAATGTCAGAAATATTACAGAAGAACATACAGAAGTCAAGGGCTTAAAGTCAATGCGAGGACAAGCTACATTTGCCTAATTTATTTCAAGTACCTGATACCCTTATTTAGGATTTATCGAATGTTTGCAGCAATTTTTGGTACTTGGTTACCACATGACCACCGTTCAAATAACATTACATGTGGGTGTTCCCGACGAACGATTTTCGAAAAATTTGATGCAAAAATCGGGTTTGCTTGTATGAAATATAGCCGCTTGGAAGTCAGGAGCAAGGCGAGGCATTCCTAGATGTCTGAGGATTTCTGTACTTAAGCTAACTCAATAAATGCAATGATAATTCAACTTAAAGGATGCGTGGTTTAGGTTGAAGTATATCGTCGGCTAAAGTGAAAAAGGGGCCATATACGCAGAAATCGCTTAAACGGGAATTAGCATGCGCTACCATGCATAAGCGGTGGCTGCGTATTTATTATCTTTTGCACTTTAGCTGACGATATATTCAGCAGAAAATGTTTAACTGGTCAGATTTCCTGAGAGAGCTCAAAGGATAATGTTTGCATTACTCAGATGATTTGATATTCCGCATTACCGACAAGTCCCTTGTAGCGTAGCAGAGTTTTTGAGAGTCGTCTGATTGGTACTCGGGTTTGGATCCCGGAGGTGGTTTGTAGTTTGGCTCAAGGAAGGTCCCCTGTCCGCTCAGATACATGATGCTTTTGCGAGATGCAAAGATGACCACAGAAAGCCGGAGCCCTCATAGATAAGGTTAATCATTGAAACTTTGTAATGCGAATAAACATTTAGGCTTAAGATGGTTGACACCTCTGTAAGACCTAAGGCTATGTATCGGAGTATAAACCCACGTTTTTTTATACTCCGCATTACCAAAATAAAATTGGTTTCAATTTTTGTTTATATACATATATTCGCGCAAGCGCGTGCTTATCGATAACTTAGCCAGTTATCGAAGGTTTGTTGCATTTAGAAAAATGAGGTCCTTGTTTATTTTCAATCTTCATCCACTGCCATGCTAAATCTATTATTCTAATTTTCGTGTGCCCCGTTTCTCTCTCTCCCTCGTTATCCAAATTATCCGTCCAATCTCTCTCGACATTCAAAGTATCAGTATATGATGATATATGTGCTTACGAAGTTAGGAGGAAAGTTTTGATTGTAAGGCCTAGATCAGCTTGGCAACAATTAGGGCTTTGAAAAGTTTCGACTTATTTGTGGCCGATAACTGTTGATGGAAGTGGTGAAGGGCTATAATATAAGTGCTGGTGGTTTGGTGAATGGAATGGCTGTTGAGGCAAGAGAGCCGTGACCCTGGTTGCACCAATGTAAGTTAATAGCGGAAAGGATTAGCAAAAGTAGTGTTTTACTCTTGCAGACGATTGTAAAAATGATTAGTAAGCAGTAGTGGATAATCAGAGGACTGTTTCGTGAGACGACGAAATCCTGGCATTGTTACAACTCATTGAGTTGCAGTTGATCACAAAATCACAATTGCAAATGCCTAAGAATTCTAGTTTACTTATTACACCTGTGACTTCCTTTCATTAAATTTTGAATATTGACAGAGGCGAGGTGAGATATTTACTTATGTCAGTAGCTATATACATGAAAAAGAGCAACAGTTATTAGTGATTTGCAAAGGCTATAAATGAATAGTATGTACAAGCAATTACAGAAGCGAAGGTGTTGAAACTTGCTTACAATTAGCATAGTGAGACTGAGAAGTCTTACAGTTCCACTACCATCTACCATGTGCTTAATAGATTGAATACCTCTCCCAAATCTTAATTTGGTGTATGAGTGAAGGTAGATAGTAGGTATAGTAAAAACGTATGTATGTCGTCCCACGTATGTGAGATCGAGCTTACAAAATAAGAATTGTGGGCAGCCATATATTTGCTAGGGATTAATGCCAATACTTGTTTACCTAATATCCTAAGCAGAGAAGGCACACGTGTGCATATGTACTCGGTCGAGGTGCAGAGTGCAGACATGGCCAGGAGCTATTAAGCTACAGTAAATCTCAGTGTGACGGAATCACTAAGGATGGCCAATATCTGTGGGATATAAATATTGTACGGTGTGGGTACATTCTTTAACATAGGTAATAGATCGTCGGTACCGGAAAAGCCTACCCAGAATATCGATATGGCCATCACAGAGGTGTCCGGTATGCCGGCATTCTACTGTATCTCCCTTATGTAAAGCCTACAAACGTTAACTGCCCTACATTATATTATTAAGATTCAGATTTCACATTGACCTCGCGATTCTCTTTCCGCTTTAAGTAGAGATTCTTGCTCATTTCCCCATCAAAAGAACAAGTCTGCTTGGGGCGATTATTTTACAAACCACTACACTACAACCGAAATGTCTTGCCTGATTTCTCCTCACTCCAGATGAGGTCAACCTGCACAAATACTTTCCAATGCTTAATGGTTAGCAACTGGTCGTAGTGTTAGTGGTCGTTCTCAACTTAAAATCACAACTTCTTCCCAACAGCTCGACTAAAACTTGCACACGAAAGCATCGAGTAGACTTTATTATTTGCTACTTACAGACCTAATAAGAGCTAAGAAACATTCGAGTTGCTTGCAGGAAGATCAGTTGTTAGCAGCGGAGACTCGGCTGCGTCAGTTTCATCAACTGCATCGATATTTGCATATTGAACTCACACTAATAACAGCAATTTAAAAGTGAGTGACTATTTTCGTTTCCCCATGTCGCTTCTCATTATTCGCAACTATCACATCTGTATAACCGAGTTTATCGCAACTGAAGTGTGAGAAACCGTTTTTACATTCTCTGTGAAGACAAGGTAACTTCATGGCAAGTGCAAGAAAAAATCTGTCATCGATTTTGATTTGACTTGTTACTAAGAATGAGTCTTTCCTTGCTATTAATTGTAAGATAAGTTTCAAGAAAAAATCTGTAACCTGACAATAAATTATTAAACAATACTTCTGTGCTGAGATTGTAAGTTATCAGCAAGATACTTTTGCCTCAGTTCAAGATAGCTCGCCAGGGAAAATTATAAACTCTGGCTTATAAGGGTGGCTTAATGTTTTTCTTGGAATAATATTAATTGAAGTATTTGCTTCCAAGTGCGATCGCTCTACGAAAATGGATGGAAACTTAATATGATCACATGGCCCCAGAGGCATAGCGGGACCAAAGAGCACACCTTAAATTCTTTACGGATGGGTTAGGTACAATATACAGCTGCAAAAACTTGATTTCTCACTGGCAACCGATCGCTGAAAAACTACCCCATACTTTACTGGCTCGAAAATAAGTCCTTCTCATTCACAATCGCGCTCAACTGTGTTATTTTTCAGACCTTTCCATTCTTCCGCCTGACCGTATTTGCAGTCTGTTCGATCTACTCTCACTCAACGTATTATTTCCATTAACACTTTAACACACAAAAGTACTAAGTGTTACACAAAACGTAGTTCTTCGACAGGTCCGCAGTATCATGGTGGTGCTTCCCCAGTGATCAGCTCACAGTCACCTGTCAAAACACCATAAGCGTACATAAACTTAATTCTCGCAAAGTAAATCATATGGTTTACAATTTACACTTACAATCAAAGCCAACTTCAACAAAACCTTTGTCCGGTTTGTTTTACTGTTGTCTTTGCGTGCTTGCACTGTGTTGTTACTTGTTATTTATTTTCTATATATATCATATGTAAACATTACTTAGTTTTGTCCAACTTTACCCAACCCTTCAAGATTGGCTTGGCATGTTGAATATTTTACTTTTAAGACCACCACTTACTTGTGCAAAAATGTAAACTAATGAAAAAGAACATGCTTTGTTTCCTCACCGAAAAATCTGGCAACCAACTTTACATCTGCTTTTACAGTTAGTGTTTTAAACGTTGGTGAACTCTGAAAATGGGGGATAAGCCGGTCAATAGTCCAGAAACATCGGTGGTAGAAGTGTTAGGTCATCATCACAGTTCCAAAGACAATTTAAATAACATTTATGGGAGTCACCCTGGACGTGACCTTGTTGCATCAAAAACTCAAAGGCTTCATGTCTTATACCATCCTTTGGTCCACCCCAATGACATTTCTATCGAACCTGTGGATTCCAATGAGCATGAACGTATCATGACTCTTCCCCTAAGACTTGCTATTCCCGTCGGAATAGCTCAGGTAGCAAAAATGATTTTTTTAAACCTTTGCGAATGCATCTAATCTTAATCTAATTTTAAATTATAAAAATCAACCCTTCGCGATAATTAATTGCTTTCGCGTAGGGCGGTCTACTATCTGTGTCCGCCGCGTCAGTACATGATTTTATTTTAAAAATCCCAACAAAAAAAGAAATAATTTTTTTCAACCAAAAACATTTTCATCAGAAAAATATGTTTTTGAAAAAAAAATATTTTTGAACATTGTTTTTGAATTATACAATTATTTTTAACCAAAAAAAGGATTTCAAAAAAAATTTAATCCAAAATTACACATTTAATTTCAACTATGATTTATAAAAGTCATATGTTTTAGTTTTTAATGCACAAACACTCCAACCGATGTCAACCAATAACGAACTCATCCGCGAGGTATGACACTGTGTTCAAAAATGTGTTCAATGTTTACAAAAATTTTGAACGAAATCGGTCCCGTGTTTTTTGAGTTATCGTGCGGATGGACCAAAGACAGTGACGTACGGGCAAGGGTAATTTACAAGGGGGCTGACGCCGCCCTAAAAAACCATTAAACTGGTTTCGCATAGGTTATACTCAGCGAGTTTAAACAAAAACGTTCAGTCGCTCGCTTGAAAAGCCGCGATGAATTATTTTGAAGAAAATTCCTTTTGATTCGCAAATCTCTCCTATTTTGGTCAATCGAAAGGATTTTAAGCGAGCAACTTCAGGAAAAACGCCCAACATTAATTCGTAAGAGAGAAGGAAAATCAGGATCAAAGTCCCTTGGCTGACCGACAATATCTACGGTCTGAAGATATCTGTTACAGCGACAATTTTCCGAGCGACTTTTACAAAAGTTGAAGTCGCTGTCCATATGAGTATGTACACGACTGCGATTTTAGTGCAAAGTCGCATTCACAATCGATCAGCCACTAATATTACGGCTAAGCTATGCGAAACCAGCTTTACAGTTGAAATTAAATTATTGGAAAATGGAAAGCGTGATTGCGAATGCATGGCATATAATATGTTTAATTAATGCACCAAGAAGTCAAGATTATTTTTAAACGACGGAAAATAAAATGGCAAGAAATGTTTTTCCTCCTTAGATTGTTATCGGAGGTTTGATGGCTTGCTGCGGTACCTTCGCACTCCGCTACCAGAGCTACCTTTTTTACTACGGATCAGGTCTTTGGGCTGGACTACTTGCAAGTTTAGCCGGAATTTTAGAAGTCACTTCAACAACCACAGGTTTGAAACCCAGCTGGCCTTGCGGTGGAAGAAAATGGCAACTGCGAATATTTTTAGCTTCGGTCTTAATGGCTTTAGTAGCCGCGGTTCTTACAGCAATATTTTCTACAACTGGCCTGGTTCGAGATACGCAATACGACTATTCTAAGGTAACAATGGCCAATCTAGTTTCCAAAGTAATTTTGCTCTTCACCCCAACCATGGATGCAGGAGCATTTTGAAAATTATAGATATAAAGAAAAAAGGTTTAAAATAGGCTTCCACCACTCAGTGTCTTGTTTTGAGAAAAAAGCGGAATTTTGTAATTTGAGAAAAAATCGAAATGTTGCAAAATGATACCCCAAATCGAACTTTTCGATCGCCATGATCTATTTACGTATCTATTTACAAAATTTCGTCTCCCCACCCCCACCCGATGGGAAATTTTCCTGCGCCTGCATAGTTATGCATAATTAATTGGCATAAATTATGTACAAATTGCAAATA
>JAQFXU010001215.1:0-32253 GCA_034693705.1 Spatulosminthurus flaviceps
AGCACGAAGACTAAATGAACTCATAATTATATGCACTAACTAAATGCTGTCTCTATGTTGAGGTGTATTCAATTCTTCCGACTTTTTTAACCCCTATGTGAATCAATGTCGTCACTACAACAAAATTTGAAAAGTATCAGCCAATAAATTCATACTCAAAGTCTAGATTCTACCTGCTATTCATTTATTAATTTGTAGGTGTAAATTAATATGCATTTAATGAAGTTCAAACACCCCAGAAGTACATCACAAACTCATCGTGAGATTTATTTATTCCGGAGGAAAGAAGCCACGTTAACAAAAGATTTTAAGAATCAGGATTAGTGCTCAGACCAATTCAGTTTCGAATTGAAATATGTCAAATCAATTCAGTTCAATTTGGTTCACAATTTTTCCGATTTAGTTCGGCGTCGAACTGAACTGTTTAGTTCAGTTCAAAAGACTGAATCGAGCTGAATTGAAATGCTTGAATTGCATTTCAAAAGATTCATTTTTGGATCGAGTTGATCCAAGTCAAATCAAATTTTTATTTAAAATTCTCTAGCCACGTCAGTTATTTGTTGCAAATAACATTTGATTTGTCTATATTTTTAACTTTTTATCAATAGAAATTGTTAATTATAAAAGTATTTGTTTCGCTTGATTTGTAATGCCATTCTTTCGCCTTGAATTGTTTTTTTTCAATTCAGTTCAATTCAAAGTTCTGAATTGAATTGGATCGACATTTACCTGAAATGAATTAAAATTGCTAGAATTGAACCGAATCGCTCAGAAATTGAATGGAATTGAAAATGTTGAACCAAACTAAATTGATCCGAGCACTAATCAGGATATTGCAATCATAGACAATCCAATCGAAATTTATTGTGTAGATTGTATGGTATGCCAACTAAGACTCATCCAAATCAGAATCGGAATCTACTTCAAGAGCAGCTTTAAGAGAAGCTTCAACGACTCTGCTGACTCCAATAATTTCAACATAAATCCAGTAAATCATCATTCACTAATTATATAATGAATACTTACCAACAGTTCTAAATCTCAATAGCCAATTTTTTGTGCTTAACTAACTTGGTATGCGCGACAATCAGGGGAAGATTGGGATACCGATAAATCTTTCTATTAAGCCCAATGAAAAACCGTTATTTATTAAGTTGGAAAATCTACCGTGGCGCAAAAAAAATCCTTACGTAATTTTACCAAAATATTAAAATAACTCAACCCGGTTCCAATACATCTCATTCTTAATCACAGTGCTTGAAATCCACACTTCTTTCTTCTCAGAAAAATATTAGAAAATGCAATCAATCGACTTTTCCCGGAAGTGAAAAAATTCTCAGTTTCAGATTAAAATGTAACCTTTTGATCGCATCAATTTATAAAATTTTCAATTTCAACTTTGACTATAATAAAAATCCAGGGAAAGCAGTACCAAAACACACTTTGATGGACAATGTCTTCAAATCGGAATTCGAAACTGAAATTTTCAAAATGCCGAATCAAATTCCAAGTCCTGGCCATGATGTAGGATCAACATGAAAAAGCTAATACATATCAAGCTAAGGAATAATTTAAAGTCAGACTCCATTCGAAATCTCCCATGTTAAAAGCGGCCATGTTCACCCTAAAAATCCGCATGCATTTTTCCTAATTTCTTTAAGCTTTCTATAGCACCAACGTCACTACCTGTCAGACATTTTCAAATGTAAACACAGCCAATCAAAACCCTTCAAATTTAATACGTTGCTTGCTGTAATTTAAGTATGATGATGATGATATACATGCAATCCCCCCAAGTACCTAAACGTTCTTAATAAACGTTGTTGTATGTTTCTTCACAGTCCAATCAACCAATTAAAATTGAGCATGAAGTACCTTGAGTAGCATTTTACACCAACGAACCAATAACGTACAAGCATAACTTGCATATAATTCTGCACCGTGACTATAAATACAGATGTTTTCAGTTTTTTTAAACTACAAACCTAACTCCCTTGATCCAGGAACATTATTCTATAGTCTGTTCGTAAGTACACAACCCAATTATCATTATTAATACAAATACTAATTACTTAATTTTTACACGTAAACCATAATAATTTATAATTATTACAGATAATCTTATACTGAAACATGGTGAGGCCCCGGCCATTCGAGACAGTCCGACAGGTTAGACAGTATCGGTATCCCTGGATAATCGACCGGCCAGATCGTTTTTGCTACATTTGTGGACACGGAAGGTTTACAGACGAGGATTGCTGTGAGTCGGATTGCGGAGCTCCGGCCCGAAGGGAGCAACCGCAGCTACCAGAAGATTGGGTGTGGTGTCCAACGTGCTCACTCGGAGTAATGCGAGGTAATTTTGTTGTTAAAGTTAATTGCTTATTCTAAAAAAATTGTTTAGTTTTGTAACAAGTTTTTCATCAAATTAATTCTTCCTTCCGATTTTATTTTCAGACGGGGATCATTTTTGCGGAGTATGCCATTTTCGTACTCCTGCTGGGACGGCATATGTTCGGGCCAAAGCAAGACTTCGGGACGAATTTCGTGCTAGGCAGCTAGAGTTGTACCGGGAATTGGGCATACAGGCACCACTCCCAAACATCGGGATTCCTGCTGCCCGTCCAGGAAGACGTGCCCCAGGTATGGCTCACCAAATTCCAGCAGCTGCGGGAGCTGCAGGTCCGGACGATGTTCGAGGGGAGGTCCAACATCCAGGTGTTGGTATTGCACCACAAGTTGTAGCTGTTGCACCTCAAGTTGCCGGTGTCATACCCGAAGTTGCCGCAGGCGCACGTGAAGCTGGTGCAGTTGCACATGAAGCTGGTGCAGGCGCACCTGGAGTGGCGTTACCGCCGATTCCTGACGAGGAATTCCTCTTTGATGATGATATGATATTGTTGGATTGAGTGAGAATGTGAAGTGATACTGTTGTATATATTGTTTTTTTCAATTATTGTAATTTAATTTATATAATTTGGAGTTCAGTCAAGGAATTTACTACATTTGTTTATCAATTATACAACAACTTCGTTAAGTTTTCTTTCGTAATGTAAAGATTTTGTTAATGTTACTTAATAAAAAATGAATTCATCCTATTTTGTTTATTTTTGCCATTGTCGAAATTTTATTTTGGTTCATACAAAAATCGAATAAATGCAGCATTACTTTCCAGCCACGTACGTGGCTGGCCTTTTCTCTAGTACTATTTAAGTGTATTTGAAGGTAGTATATGTATAATATTATAAAATAATATATAATATAGCTGATATATTATATATATGTGATTGAAAGCATTCTATATGAACAGCACAATATACAACAATCCCAATACACAATATACGAACTCTATCCATGTAAAAAATACAAAAACTAGTCACAAAAATTAACTTATATGATCATACCTATATGAACCTATATGAACATACCGAAATTAACATTTCCCTGCAAAGGGAATATTTATGTAATGCAACATATGAACCATAATGACTGTAAGGACTTATGTCAAATCGGTCAATAAACAAATTATCTATCTAAGTTAATGAGACAATAGGACAAGCACACTAATAATTGTAAGTTCATGGTCATGATAAGTCAAGAAAAGTGTAAAGCGAAAAGTGTGAGTGTAAAGCTACAGCATGTATAGGAAAGGGAGAATTTACTCAAGTAGCTATTTTTAGCATACTCAAGCAGGGAACAACAAGTCGTACAACTAGGCAGTGAAAAAGATGCCAAATTACAGTGCTATGAGTATGTATGTGTAAACTATAGTACTGCATGACTTGGTCCATGTTACTACAAGGGAATGCTCACGCACATTTTCGTCGTGCCTGTGTATTTTTATCACTCCATGTTGTATATTTAACATAGAGTGACGTGCAACAAAAAATTTGTAGAAAAACCGAGTGAATTTTAATATAGAACAAGCATTTTGTGCAAAAATCGCTTCACTGGAAGATGCTGAGAAAAAGCTCTTCATTACTAAAAAGTCGTTCTGTGAGAAAAAGAACTTTAGCTAGAGAAACTGAAACTCAACCTAAACTTGAATAATAATAATTTTTTTCCTAGTACTGTGTGTATAATTAATAACCCTACAAGGAAAAGCCAGAGAAGTCTATTTGAGGGGGCGTGTCATGGCAAAGCATCAAGTAGAGTTTAAGGTAAGTTTTAAGGCAATTCTCTCCATTCGGGATTTGAATTAAAAAATACGTTGGAGACCGATCTCATATGCTAAAAGTTTGTGGTTCAAGGTTGGGAGATCCCAAGAAAGGGATTCAACTGCTTTGTGAACCACGAAAATATTTTACCTATGGGCAAGTAAAATTCTACAAATAAGGCAATTTTACCTACGAGCAAAATAACAACCCTAAAATAGTTATACTTCTAAATTCTAAACTGAAGCTTGGGGGATCTTCTGTCAACATGAAATGGCCACGTAGATTTTTCTTTTCTATTCTGTTTCGGAGCATCAGGTATGTGACCTGAGTCCCGGGTACGAATAGAATAGTATTTTTGGGTTAGGCTATAAGCTTGAGCAATCGTTACTTTTCTCAGTCTCCTCTCACAAAGTGTCTGCTTCCGTAAGGATGACGGTCAGGTTCTGTAGTTGTTAGTTCTTAAAAAAAATTTACATTTCTAGGGGTGAGTACAGGTATTTATCTATAGTTAACAATAAATGGGACAAAACTAGTACAAAATTTTCTAAAATATTAAAAATTCTAACTTTTCATACATTTTGATAAAAATTGTTTCTGCGGAAAACAATAATTTTATTAATTAATCTAAATAAATTAAAAAATATAAAATTAATCCATTAATCTAAATTAAATATGTGCATTTTTTCAGACTGAAATTGGTGGCAATTTCAAAATGGCGGGGAAGATTCGTGAATGCATTGAGTGCAGCAAAACATTTCCAAGCAAACTAGCATACGATCGACATGTGCGCAAACACAAAGGAGAGAAAATCGCATTAAAGTGCCCGATGTGTGACAAATTATTTCGTAGGAATGATTCTCTGAAAATCCACATAAGACTGCACACAGGAGAAAAATATTTTAAATGCAGTTTTTGCGATGAACGATTTTCAACTTACGCAAGGCTAAAATACCACGCATTTAGCCATACCGGCCGTCCCTACAAATGTCCCATTTGTCCATCAAGATTCGGATACCCCAGCCATCTCAAGATACACTCCAGTGTACACACAGGCGAAAGGCCATTTGAATGCACTGAATGTGATAAGAAATTCATAAGAAAGGAATCATTGGTGAGTCACATGACGGTCCATACTACTTCAGAAAAATCTTTCACCTGTGAATTTTGTCCCAGAAAATATCGGCACAAATGCGACCTCAAATATCATTTAAGGATCCACAATGGAGAACCATTTAAGTGCGAAACTTGTGATTTTCAAACCTTCCACCGAAGCTCTTTACGCCAACATAAGAAACGCGGCCACAACCCTGAGATCTCATCACCCCCTCAATGTGACATGCGTGTCAAAACTTTTAACGAGAATCCCGGCAAACTCAAGGGACACTCCAGTGTACACACACGGGAAAAGACCTTTAAATGCAGTGAATGTGATAAGATATTCATAAGAAAGGAATCATTAGTGTGTCACATGAAGGTCCACACTATTGCAGAAAAATCTTTCACCTGTGAATTTTGCCCCAGAAAATATTGGTACAAATGCGACCTCAAATCTCATTTAAGGATCCACAACGGTGAACCATTCAAGTGCGAACCTTGTGATTTTCAAACATTCTATAAAAGCTCTTTGCGCCAACATATGAAACGTGTCCACATAACTGAGACGACTGAGATCTCATCTCCCCTTCAATGTACCATGTGTGCCAAAACGTTTAAAGGAAAACAAGCTTTTGGATGGCATATCCGCGTCCATATAGGAGAAAAACCTTATAAATGCAAATTTTGTGGCAAAAGCTTCAGCTCACCCAATCAAATGAAAACGTGCATTAGGAAACATACGGGAGAAAAACCTTACGAAAATCAAAACAACCCACACAAATGCAAAATATGTTCGAAATTTTTCGCCGGCCAGGCAAAGTTGAAATTGCATATGGTTTCCCACACCGGCGTGAAGGCCTTTCATTGCACACAATGCCCAAAGAAATTCAGTCAGAAAGCCGGCCTGGAGGAACATCTCGTGAGTCACAATGGAGGGAATTACAAGTGCACTTTCTGCCCAAAAGAGTTTTTTGTGCCGAGCAGGCTTGCTACACATTTGCGTTCGCACACGGGAGAAAAGCCTTTTAAATGCAAGCTTTGTCCCTACCGAAGTAAAGTTCCAATTATGAAACCCCATAGAGTGGCTCATGAAAATGAAGAAAAGTTCAAGTGTGGGTTCTGTACTTTCACTGCCCGAAGTAGCAAGGGAATGCTTCAGCATGAACAGAATGATCATGGCTCTGCTGTAGTCACCATGGCAAAGAATTCCGAATCCGCGTGGAACAGCAATACTAAAATGTCTCGCAATTCCCAAGTACAACCTTTAACTTGCACAGAATGCAAGTTTTCGTGCTTACACCTAGAATATCTTTGCATTCATTATAGCCAATGTCATGGATTCCCTCTTGTTATTGCTAAGAAACTAAATGAGAAATAATCAGTTCTAATTTGACTTAAGATGGAGGAGCGTGTAAATTCAATACCGCTATCGCAGATTTTTGCATACAGACGTTAAACTTCGGTGGTCTTTGCATTAATAGTGATTACAATTTACAACGTTGTTTTCACTTTACAGGGACACTCATTTTCTATTTTTCCTGGCAAAGAAGGATGATTTTACTCAATCTAGCTTTTGTCACAAACAGTCGTTATCTTTTTACTGACCAGCAGGCCGATTTTTAAGTCTCTGTCTTTTAAAATGTTCCTCCCGGGGTACTACCAAAGCGAACAGTATATCGGAAATCTTTTCCAGCGCTGGATGCGCATCTACCACATTTGTTTCTTCGGGAATGAGGTCTCAAATAAGGGTACTTGGGCAACCAGGGAGACCTTCTGGTTAGATTCCCATAAAATTTTGATACCACTACATCTACCCGTTGTTTTGTAGCCCTGGATCCATTTTACTATTTTGTCCCCGAAAATGGGTAATTTCCCTAAATTTCCACATCTGCACGTGGGTGCATTTTTTTCTAAAATCTTTTTTGGAAATTGTGCAGGAGACTCTACTTGACTAACTAGTACTTTATTTGGATATTTATTGGGTATAGTGCCCCACCATTAAATCGGAACTGAAAAAACTAAACGGAAAAAAATAACGAAAAGTGTCCCTGTAAAGTGAAAACAACGTTGTAATTAATTAGTCGTGTAATGATCCTCACTCAAATGGTAGTGATTTAGCTGATGTGTAAATTTACTCTTGCTCAACATGTTTGAATAAAACTGAAAAAAGCAATTTCCATATGGAGCGCTGTTCTTTTCCTACAGGGACAAGCTCAGCATCACAAATTTCTTTCCTGTGAGCATCCGCTTGATTTGTACAACTTAATTCAAATGTCCCTTTTCACATTCCCCCTGAAATATTTTGATTGAAATTCTTGCCTGAAAATGTTTTGATTGGTTCCTGCTTGAACGCCGATGAAAGTTTTAAGTTTTGTAGTAACGAGAAACTTAAATACTTCAGTTCAATTCCATGAAGAATTCTACGTAACCGAATTCCTTTGGACGATTCAATTAAAATTTGAATGATTACTATTGCTGCACTTGTCAGTTTTTTATTTTTACCATTTGGATTCTGTTTTTTCTTACTATGGTGTAGTCAGTCGGTTTGGAAAATATTAACATGTACACATGCTCAAATTGGTTTAAGAAAAATCAAAATTCAAGTTGATGATGTCAGCTGGGGGAAGGGAGGGGGTGAGTCAAAATGATGATTGTATGATTTTGGGGGAGGGGGGACTCAAAAATTGCAAAAATGTATTGAATTAATATGTGGACGCCCCCAAACGTGCCGTGTATACATAACACTGCATTCTACATACGAAGTTGCTTGGCCTTATAATTTAGAACTCTATAGCTATCGTTCGCTCTCACAAAGTACCTGCTCCCTCTCCTATTGTTACTTCCAATAGAGCACTCCAATTTATAAGCGTAAGGATCGTTTTGATCCTTACGTAAACATACCTTTTGGGTCCGTAGCCCCTTCCTTCTATTCAGTGCAGTGTGGAAGTGAAGATACACTGGGACTTATGTTTTCGTTTATGGGTATGCCTAAATAGACCTCAATAATCCTTCACTTTTCACGGAAAATATCCAATGATTATCAATTATAGCTCTGTACAAATAATTATTTATGCTAAAAGTGTATTGAGAATATTGTAAATATAGGGAATATTTATTGAATTGAGTAATAGAACACTCTGGAATATTCTGATGGAACATAACAAGTTAATGAGAGAATAGGACAAGCACACTAATAATTGTAAGTTCATGTCATGAAAAGTCAAGAAAAGTGTCTTTGTAAGTTTAGAGTTACAGCATACACAGAAAAGGGTGAATTTACTCAAGTAGCTATTTATAGCATACTCAAGCGCAGGAAACAACAAGTCGTAAGAGTAGGCAATAAAAAAGATGCCAAGTTCCAGTGCTATATATACGAGTGTGCATGTAAACTATAGGACTGCATGACTTGCGGTCCATGTTACTACAAGGGAATGCATTTTCGTCGTGCGTGTGTATTTTTTATCACTCCGTGCTGTATATTAAACATAGAGTGACGTGTAACAAAAATTGTGTAGAAATACCGAGTGAATTTCAATATAGAACAAGCATTTTGTGCAAGAATCGCTTCACTGGAAGATGCTGAGAAAAAGCTCTCCATTACTTAAAAGTCCTGTGAGAAAAAGAACTTTAGCTATAGAAAAATTGGAGCTCAACATAAACTTGAGTAGTAATAATTTTTTCCTAGTAGATACTGTGTGTATAAAGCCAGAGAAGTCTAATTGAGTGGGCGTGTCATGACAAAACATCAAGTAGAGTTTAAGGTAAGTTTTAAGAAGGTAATTCTCTTCAGTCGGGATATGAATAAAAAAAATACGTCGGAGACAAAACTCGTAAGCTAAAAAGTTTGTGGTTCAAGCTTCAATAATTTTCAAATGAATATAAATAATATTATATGGAAAACCCAAGAAAGGGATGCAACTGCTTTGTGAACCACGGAAATATTTTACCTATGGGCAAGTAAAATATCACAAGTAAGGAAATTTTACCTATACGAGCAAAATAACAACCCTAAAATGTTTATACATTTAAATTCTAAGCTGAAGCTTAGGGGATCGTCTGTCAACATGAAATGGGCACGTAGCTTTTTCTATTCTCTTTCGGAGCCTCATGTATGTATATGTGACCTGAGTCCCGCAGGTGCGAAGAGAATAGTATTTTTGGGTTAGGCTATAAACTTGAGCAATCGTCCCTTTTCTCAGTCTCCTCTCACACCGTGTCTGCTTCCGTAAGGATGATGGTCAGGTTCTGTAGTTGTTAGTTCTTAAAAAATTGTTACATTTCTAGGGGTGAGTATTTATCTATAGTTAGCAATAAATGGGGCAAAACGAGTACAAAATTTTGGTTTCTAAAATAGTAAAAATTCCAACTTTTTATACATTTAGGTTGAAATTATTTCTGCAGAAAACAAAAAATTATCTAAATTAAACTTGTAAATTTTTTCAGACTGAAATTGAAGGGAATTTCAAAATGGTGGGGAAAAATCGTGAATGCATTGAGTGCAGCAAAACATTTTCAAGCAATCAAACATACAATCGACATGTGCGCAGACACGCAGGAGAGAAAATCCCATTAAAGTGCCCCATGTGTGACAAATTATTTCGTGGGACTGATACTTTGAAAATCCACACAAGACTGCACACAGGAGAAAAACATTTTAAATGTAGTATTTGCGATGAACGATTTTCAACCTACTCGAGGCTAAAATCCCACGAATTTAGCCATACCGGCCTTCCCTACAAATGCCCCATTTGTCCATCAAGTTTCGGATATCCCAGCCAACTCAAGATACACTCCAGGGTCCACACAGGTGAAAGACCATTTAAATGCAGTGAATGTGGTACGAAATACATAACAAAGGAATCATTGGTGCGTCACATGAAGGTCCATACTATTACAATTGTGGAAAAATCTTTCACCTGTGAATTTTGCCCCAGAAAATATCGGCACAGTAAAGACCTCAAATCTCATTTAAGGATGCACAATGGTGAACCATTGAAGTGCGGAACTTGTGATTTTCAAACATTCTATACAAGCTCTTTACGCCAACATAAGAAACGCAGCCACAACCCCGAGAACTCTTCACCCCTCCGATGCTCCATGTGTGTCAAAACATTTAAAGGAAAACATGCTCTTGAAAATCATATCCGAGTCCACATACGAGAAAAGCCCTATGTGTGCAAATTTTGTGGCAAAACCTTCAGCTCACCAAGTCAAATGAAATCGTGCATTAGGAAGCATACGGGAGAAAAACCTTACGAAAATCAAAACAACCCACACAAATGCAAGATATGTTCGAAATTTTTCGCCGGCCAGGCAAACTTGAAATTTCATATGGTTTCCCACACCGGCGTGAAGGCCTTTCTTTGCACACAATGCCCAAAGAAATTCAGTCACAAAGTCGGCTTGGAGGAACATCTCGTGAGTCACAATGGAGGGAATTACAAGTGCACTTTCTGCCCCAAAGAATTCTTTGTGCCGAGCAAGCTTGCTTTACATTTGCGTTTACACACGGGAGAAAAGCCTTTTAAATGTAAGCTTTGCCCCTATCGAAGTAAAGCTCCAATTATGAAACCCCACAGGGTGGCACATGAAAATGAAGAAAAGTTCAAGTGTCGGTTTTGTACTTTCTCTTCCCGAATAAACGGACGAGTACCTCAACATGAGCAGAATGACCATGGCTCTGATATTGTTTCCATGGCGAATAATTCCGATTGTGGATGGAATAAGGCTCAGCCCTCCCAAGACTCGGAAACATTACATTTCTCGTGCAGTGAATGCAAATTTTCTTCCATCAATGAAAAATATCTCTCCATTCATTATAACCATTGTCATAGCTTGCCACGTGTTAGTGTTAAGAGACTAGAATAAGTAGAATAATTAAAAATACTTTCAAACGGAAGCATTTGACATTGCGAGGGTGAAAGCATTTTAAATGTTCACCTTTTAATTGTAAGCCTTTTAAATGTTAATATTTTAATTGTAAGCCTTTTAAATGCAAACTATGTACCCACAAAGGTAGAAGCAGAGTTGGGAAACCGCACATGGCACATGGTCAATCATGAAAATGAAGAAATGTTGAAGTGTCAGTTTTGTAGTTTATCATTCCGACTAAACGTACGGAAATAAACAAACGGATTAGTCATGTAATAATTTTATTTGACTTTTATTTACGATTTATTCCTGATTCAGTACAATAAGACTGGTCTCCCATCAGTAAAACGGTCGCTTAAGTGTATTTTAAAATTAATAATTTAGTTGGAGAACACTAAAAATATATTCATAATCATCCTCAGTGGACCCATGGACACAGTAATTAGGATCTCGTATTATCCGGAAAGTTTGTAGCCACAAGTTGCATTCCATAATTCCATTGTATTTCTGTCACTCCATGTGAAAGGTGATGATATGCGATAATCCGGAAACGTAAACGTAACTCAAAAGGCTAAGATTGGTGGCAGTTAGCATTTCTTGTTTCCTAGGCGAAGCTCCATCTGCTTCTCAAAGATGTTAGGAACAAGTGGAATTGATTTTTATTCTTGAAATTATTTCGATCAAAAGTAAAGAAAAAGTATTTTTTTCTTTATTTTTCTTCAATATTCCTTTTCCTTCGCTTATTTTCACAGCCAGCTCCTGGATTTTACTGAAAATTACTTCTAGAATGTCCAGTTTTCTTATCCAGGAAGATGTTTTCTCCAAAATTGCATGGCTGCACTGGATTCAGAGCGACAAAAGCTGTCCCTATTCCTAACCTTTCATGGAACTCCACTTCCGGTTAAATTAATAATTTTACTGAAAAAGGCAGAGCCACTTTTGGAAGATGTTTGCTTGCTTGTCAGCTGAGATAATCATAATGGTTATTATGATGATATCGTAGATGGTGGACAGTTTGCCACCGAAAGCTCGCGATTAATAAATAGCTTGTCAAAAATATACTTTCCACGTAAACCAAAGAATGAATAACCATATAATAGTTATATTCATTACTTTACCTTTGATTTCTCCCAAACTCTTCCCAATTCTACGCAAGACCAACAAGACAAGAAATATTTTCTAGCTATGTCAATTTCATGTAGCTCGTTTAGGTGATTCCCTTCCTCCAAATTCCCATCCATATGCTAAAGCCAGGCTTCCATTTGTAAATTTAACTTGGGCACGTCTTGTCTATCCATGCAGGAATTGTTTATTTTTATTGGATAAGGGTACACTTCTATAGTTGAACATTCGTTCCCTTTCCTTCCGCAGTCTACTCCCATAAGTTGCTTCATTCCGTAGGGATGATAGTCATTTTCTGTGTGTGATCACTTTAACAGGTGACATCTCAAATTCTCAAGCGACGAGCATAAATTGTCTCATTTACATTTTGGCTTGTTTTTATGTTGTCCATTGCAAGGCTCTTGAACATGATTGTCCTCCCTACAAATTCATACACAAAAAGTCAATACACCTTTTGTAAAGGTGCCGTGTATCCATAACGCTATGTGTATTGTGAAGATACTTGGGGTTATAATTTATAGCTCTTTCCCAGTCCGCAGAGTATCGTTGGGCCGACGTTGGTTTGATGTCGTTGGCCAGACGTACACAATGAACGTCGGCGCAACGCTGGCCCGAACGTCCCCAATTACCATACGCCTATACTTAACCAGCCCACTGCCACCGCTGAACCGACTTAATTCTGGTTTTATACTGAGGCTACAAAAATGTTATTTTTTATTTATTTTTGGGGATTGTAATAATTAAGAGGTAAATAATAAGACACTGCAAATAATGAACTACACAACTACACAAGTGGGCTTCACGAAAATTGGAAAGAGATTTATTTATTCAGCAAAAATAAGGGAGTTCGTTCACAATCACAAATCACAACACGATTAAATAATGATTCACTGATGTTTTCTTCTTTTTTCACATGAAACTAAAAAACTTCCAATTGAATTCTTGAGCTCCCGGTTCAATTCATTCTTGAATGCAGTACCTAAAAGAAAAAAATCAATGTCAATGATTTGCACCAAAAATTGATTTTAATGTATTATACTATACTAATATTTATTGTACAATTTCTAACCGAAACGAACTTTTATTCCAGTAAAATACATGCACTAGTGAAACAACTACTGCAGAAATTACTTTTTAGCCTCAATCAAAATAATTATTAATATTAAATATTCGTGACTTACGGTTCTGGCGAAAGACCCATCAATTATTTCAATTTACTTCTTCAGCTCCAGCCTCCAAGTCCACTTCGTTCTTGACCCCACAGTCCCTGAAAGAAAAAAATGAACCTTCATATTTATTGTCCTTTTATTTTTATATTTTAAAATTTATTTTAAGTAATATTAAATAATTATTGATTGCTGCTATATTTAAAATAACTTACCTTTGTGATATTGCGAAGTAAACCCTGCAACTTCTACTTCAGTAACAGCGGCAGAGTTCCTAATCCCGCTTCTAGTGTACTGTCAACGGGAAACGACATGCGGCATGGCATAAAAACATGTGTGTGCATACGAACTATAAGGTATAACATGCTGCTTACGGCGATGGTGTACCAAGTTCGCCACTGTTCTACAGTGGCGCATGGTCATTTGCGCAAGTGCGTGGACTTGTACAATTCTTGTCCTTCCTTACTTTCCAACACGCTCGCAGCTCGCATTACCCCAAATTATGACTACAGCGGGCCGCTGTTAAGCCAACCCATATTTTAACCATTCGCCGACACACCCTTGGGCCGACGCTTAACGCATCGGCCCAACCGTTTGCCAACGCACTTTGCGGACTGGGTTAGCTATTGTTCACTCTCACAAAGCATGCACCTGGTCACTCTCCTTTTGGTACCCCAATAGAGAACTCCAATGTATAAGCTGAAGTGTAAGGGTCGTTTTTGTGAGCATACGTTTTGGGTCCGTTGCCCCTTCCTTCTATTCAGTTTGGAAGTGAAGGTACGTTGGGATTTGTTTTCATTTGTTTGGGTTTGACAACAGACTTCAGTCATCTTCCCCTTTTCTTTCCTCATCTACTTCACAAAGTGTCTGCTTTCAAAAAGATACGGGTCACGTTCTGTACATTTGGTTATTTGAATTGCTACATTTCGAAGGGCAAGCCAAAATTTCTCCTTTATATTATTATGAGATCTACAGGGAAATAATTCTGTAGCGAAAATGTTCCATTCCTGAATAATATGCCCCTCTCCTTTTCAAACATTATGCTCAGGTCAATGTCCCTTTGTCCCCACACATTGGGCACGCAGCCCTTTCTATTCTATTCATTGAGGAGGTGAAGGTTCGTTGGGATTTATCTTTGGGTATGGCTTCTACACTTCCCTAACTCTTACCTTTCCTATCCGCATCCACTCTAACAAAGTGCCAGGTCCAGTGAGGATTATTCATCAGCTTCTCTGGGTTTTGATTTTTCTATCAACACAAGTGTGGGTATAATTGTTTCCTTAACTCTCAAAGCAATATACTACACATATTTCAAATATAATATTTTCCAAACATTTTGAGAACATTTTCCCCTGAGGAATTTTGAAAAGAACTATTTTTTGCGTAGTCATTAAATGAATTTATTTGTGAATTTTTTCAGAATCAATTTCGAGGCAAATTCAAAATGGTGGTTCGAAAATGCAGTGAGTGCAGTAAAACATTTTCAAAAAAGCAACTATACGATCAACATGTGTGGCAGCACACAGGAGAGAAACCCTTCAAGTGTCGCATGTGTGGCAAAGGTTTTCGTCAGAGTGATCAATTAAAGATCCACATAAGACGGCATACTGGAGAAGAACCTTTTAAATGCAGCTTTTGCGCTAAAAAATTTGCATCGTCAAGTAGTTTAAAGTGGCACGTATTTAGTCACACCGGTGCTCCACTTAAATGTCCCAATTGTCCATCAAGATTCGTGTATCCCAGCGAACTCAAGAAACACTCGAGGGTACACACAGGGGAAAGGGCCTTCAAGTGCAGTGAATGTGCAATGAAATTCAAGGTAAGAGAGTCATTAGTGAGTCACATGAGGGTTCATAATCCTACAGAAACATCTTTCAGCTGTAACGTTTGTAATAACAAATATCCGTCCAAACGACACCTCAAAGCGCATTTGAGGATCCACACAGGCGAGCCTTTCAAGTGCAATATTTGCGATTTTCAGACTCTCCACAAGAGCTCCCTAAGGCAACATTTCAAACGCATTCATGACTCACAGAGCCCATCATCTCTCCAATGTCCCATGTGTGTCAAAACATTTAACTATAAACGTAATCTGGAACTTCATGTACGGCTACATACAGGGGAGAAGCCATATAAATGCAAATTATGTGGGAAAAGCTTCGTCTCATCCATTGGTATGGAAGAGTGCATTCGAAAACATACAGGAGAAAAGCCTTACGAGTGTCAAATGAACCCATACAAATGCAAGATTTGTTCCCGGTTTTTCGCAGGCCCGTCACGATTGAATGCTCATATGGTTGGCCACACGGGTGAGAAGCTCTTCCATTGCACCCACTGCCCAAAGAAATTCACAGGCAAATATGCCTTGGCCGCACACCTCGTCAGTCACAATGGAGGGAATTACAAGTGCACCTTTTGTCCAAAGGAATTCAACAGACCGGGTATGCTGGTTGTCCATTTGCGTTTGCACACGGGTGAAAAGCCTTTTAAATGTAAGCTCTGTCCCTACAAAAGCAGATTGGGAGCTCATAAATCACATATGTTGTGTCATCAAAGGGAAGAAAAGTTCAAGTGTGGATTATGTACTTTCTCTACCCGACGAAACCAGGGAATGCTTCGGCATGAAGAGAATCATCATGGCTCTGCTATAGTCACCATTTTAAAGAATTCAGAATCCGGGTGGAACAGCAATAAGATGTCTCCAAATTCCCAAGCACAACCTTTAACTTGCACACAATGCAAGTTTTCTTGCTTAAATCTAGAATATCTTTGCATTCATTATAGCCAATGTCATGGTTTACCTCTTGTTATTGCTAAGAAACTAAATATGAAGTAGTAAGTATTGCGTATTTGATGAAATACCTGGCTCGACCTGGGGTTCCAGTTCTGTTCATGGACATGAATGTCAATTAGAGAGTCCAGCTGTTATGTACATTCGTGTGAAAGTGCACAGCTTCCAGCCTACTAATTTTAGATTTGGATTTTTGCAGCAGTTTCGTATTTTTATTCACTAATTCGTAAAAGTGCTTGTGCAGGTAGTAATATTAGATTATCACGATTGTCACGATTGATTACTGTAGTAGTTTGAACTACCAGTTTTATTAGTTTTTTCAGTTTTATTTTGGACAGAAATTTGTAGTGTAGTCTTAATCAAGTTTCGCGCTTCCCACTATTTGATGAAAGTGGAAGAGTCTGTAAATTAAATATCGGTATCGCTTATTCCTTGTAAAATACAATTTTTGCATGAGAATGCTACACTTCAGGGGTCACTGCATTCATAATAAGTAAAACTGATTGATACTGAAACTGATTTGGTACTCTAAAAAAAGTGTTGTAGAAATTCATTCTTACTCAATATGTTTGAATAAATTTACTGAAAAAAATCAAAATCCATTTCAAGGAAAAATTCAAACACTCGAACCAGAATTTCAAGTTATTACATAATTTAGAGCAATGTTTCTGTTATTCGTTTTTTTTTTCAGTTTTGAAGTACAAATCACTGTAACCCAGGGTACTCAACTTTATTCATACGGGTTTTGTCATACATTAATCACCTTCTTTACTTATATTTATAAATGACCACCCGGCTCTTAATGAACAGCATCCACATTGAACAGCCTCCTTCACAGGATTACAGATAAAAAGAAATCCGGCTATCATTCAAAAGTCTGCTTAATCATCCATCCACATCTATATGCTGCCAGCTCATGGCTTACAGGAGTCGCTTATCACCCAGCTTTATAGATGGTCTGTCCCAGTCTCATGATTGGGGAGCCGGATGTCTATATTTTGAGGAGTTATCTTAAATAGATAACTCAATGAATGCCAGTAAAATTGAAAGGACAAAATCTTAAGTTGCCCACTAAGTTTAGCATTGTAGTATTCAAGGTATAACATCTCAAATATTTTTTTGCTTATATCTTTTCAGTGGTTCTTTAACATAGCACTCATTGTTCAATTCTAAATACGTATGTTCATATATAACATAATAAGCAGCAGTGATAACATGCAAAAGACATTGATTTCTCTTGTCAGGTTTCCAGGTGTTCATTTTATAATCCTTAGACCACTGTACTTGAGCTTTCTCAAACATAAATTTGCAATATTTCCATACACACTCAAAGTAGGAACAAATTATGTAGTGACTTGCGTTAGTATTGGGGTGTTTACAAAACGGACAGCAGTTAGTTTTTAAAAGTTTCATTTGCACTGCCTGTTCTGTTATTCGGCATCTCTTTCACCACAACTTTTATTTAACGATAGGAACCAAAAATGTTGTTATTTTGAGCAGTGTTTGATGTTTAGATTAACGGTAGGAACTTGTAGCGTGGGAAAAGGAAGTTTAGTCAAGTGAAATATTTTTGTGCTCAAGTTTTGTGAGTGTACTCATTACCCTTTATTTTTCCTCAGGTTCATTTTTTTTTGGAATAATTATTTTTTATTATTGTTTTTGATTTATCTCTAACCAATCCAAACCATTACAGTTAAACTTTGCCCGCTTAAACTGATACATTTGGCTGATTACTCCTATGAATCATTTTAGCGATAAAAACATACAGGGAGTTGGGTCCATTTTCCTTAGCATTGTTTATTAGGATTGCAGCGTAAACTCAATATGTAATTCTCATAGGTAAAGTGTTTTGTTTGTCTAAAAAACACTTCGGTGAAAAACGCATTTTGTGAAGGAATGAACAAAGAACAGATAAAGGAATGTTTGGAGAAGGGACAAAACAGCATGGCATGTACAACGCATGACCCAGACCCACAGAAGGAAATATTTCTCCAACTCTATAGATACATATATATTCATCCCACAGCTCGTGAAGATATTTCCCTATCCTTAAACTCTAAGCTGTCGGCAAAAGCCAGTGTCCATTTTGTAAACATGCCTTGGGCATGAAGGCCTTCCCATTGTATTTACAGAGTAAGTGATGGAGTGAGACTGTGTAAAAAGGTACAAAGGAAAAAATGAACTATCCTTTCCAGAGCTCTCGGATGTAATTTTCCTCCCTACACATTTATACACTCAATGGCTCCTTTGGGCTCAAAACCTTGAGTAGAAAACACTAATCTTGTGAAAGACCGTCATAAGGTCAAGTCTGTTTTGAGGTTTCCCAAAATACATGGGACGAATACGTATGACCCTACGAGGGACATATTTCTCCAACGTGTATTTTCCATAATGCCTATACATAGTTGTGTGAATAATTCCCATCCCTTCAAACGTCTATGGTTACATGCTGAAGGCAGGGTCCTTTTTGTAAACAACCCTCGGCCAATGGCTGTGCTCATTGCATGATAAAGTGAACGGTCTTCGGGTTCATTGTTGTTGTTCCTTCTATGTATTTTCTTTCAGTAACGACGCACACAAAGCCCCTGCTTGAATACTGTTAATTGTGAGATTCTGTGATTTTTAGTTTTCAACTGCTACATACACATTTTAAGTGGTGGGAAAGAGTTTTTCTCCAAAATGCATGTCAATTACCGACAAGGGCAGGTACTGAAGTTAGATGAAATCTGAAAGGTTCTGTTTAGTATTTCCCATCCCTTCAAATTCCCATTTACAGGCTGAACGGAGGGTCACTTTTGTAAGCGGACCTTAAGCAAGTGCCCTGCGTATTGTATTTTTAGAGGAGGTGAAGGTTGTTTGGGTGTGTTGTTTTCGGGTCCGTTTGAGCAGTCTTTTCCTTTCCTTTCCTCTATCAACTCCCACAAAGTGTTCATACTCTTCACACCGTGAGTAACAATTTTCATATTCAAAAGGAAATACGTAAATCTTTCAGTTATTTCTTTGTAAACTTTTCCATTTAATTAAAATTTTAATGAAAATTTTGAACCTCTCAAATTGTAATAATTTAAGAGGATGATTATCAATAAAAATGTTTTGAAATTTGTTTCAGATTTGAATTGAAGACAATTTGGAAATGGTGAGGAAAACGCACAAGTGCAGTTATTGTAGCAAAATATTCTCAGCAAAGGGAGATTACGAGCGGCATGTGCGCGTACACACGGGAGAGAAACCCTTTAAATGTCCCACATGTGACAGATGTTTTAGTGTCGCATGGGTTTTAAAACGCCACAATAGACAGCATACTGGTGAAAAGCATTTCAAGTGCACATTTTGTCAAGAAAAGTTTTCAACCACGTTTAAACGAAAGTACCATGAAGTTTCTCACACAGGTGCCCTCTACAAGTGTCCCATTTGTCCGTCCAGATTCGTATCAGCGAGCAGCCTAAATATACATTCAAGTGTACACACGGCAGAAAGACCCTTTAAATGCAGTGAATGTGAGAGGGCATTCAAATTAAAGGACGCATTAGTGAAACATATGAAAGTCCACACTATAGGAAACCTTTTCAGCTGTGAAATATGCCCAAAAAAATATCGCTACAAATCCGGCCTCAAAAATCATTTAAGGGTACACACGGGTGAACCTTTTAAATGCAAAACTTGCGATTATCAAACTTTCAGCGGAAGCAACTTACACACTCATTCGAAACACGTTCATGTGTCTGAGACCCCTTCCCTTCTTCAATGCACCCTGTGTGCCGAAACCTTTAAGAGGATGGGTGCTCTAGAAAGACATATCCGAGCTCACACGGGGGAGAAGCCATATATATGCAAATTATGTGGTAAATCCTATACAAGTGCCTATCTTATGAACGCGTGCATTGGGAGACATACTGGAAGAAAATCTTACAAGGATCCAAGGAAATCACACAAGTGCAAAATTTGTTCCAAGTGTTACAGATGCCCGTCACATCTGAATATACACATGGGAGTACACACGGGCGAAAAGTCCTTCCATTGCACACAATGCCCCAAGCAGTTCAGGAATAAAAGAAGCCTCGAGGAACACCAGGTCATTCACAATGGCGGGGATTACAAGTGCAATTTCTGCCCAAAAGAATTCTCCGTCCAGAGTACGTTGACTGAACATCTGCGTTTCCACATGGGAGAAAAGCCTTTTAAATGTAAGCTCTGTCACTACAGAAGTAAAGTTGCAGTAATGAAATCCCACATGGTGAGCCATGTAAAAGAAGAAAAGTTCAAGTGTCGGCTCTGTACGTTCTCATCTAAACAAAACGGATGGATAATTAAGCATGAGAAAAATGAGCATGGCTCGGATATCATCTCTACAGTAAATAAATCGGATTCTGCATGGAATAGTCAGGGCTCTGGTTTTTCCCAATCTCAACCTCTTCCTTGCCTTAACTGCAAATATGTTTGCTCAAACGAAGAGTATCTGAGTATTCATTATAGCCAATGTCACAATTTGCCACTTGTCCTTGCTAAGAAACTACATTTAAAATAATTTGAATTGTTTTGGAGCGAGCAGATACTTTTACATACATAAGCAGAATATCCCAACACTCTTTTCATTCATTTTTACAGTCCAGTTTTTTAACTTTTAATGTTCATCACTTCACTGTTTATATTATTCAGTTGATTTATCCAATGAATAATAATAATTATCATTATTATGCCGCATCGACTAACGATTTGGAAAGATATTGGTAAGTTTTTACTATCTTTAATGTTCAGTGAATGTAATACTATTGTAAATCCATTGCTGCTTCATTCAATTAAATATGCGGGTAAAATCAATTAAATTGTATTTCGTTTTTAATTTTTCAACGCTTCATTCAATCCATGGTTTACTATAGCCATCATAAAATTTTAAAACACCTTGTCATGTCTTGGCGATGAGTTTTTGTAATGACTATGTACACTCGCTTTTTTCAAATAAAGGAAGGGGTCAAAAGAAGGGATGAATTTTTAAGTGTAGCTTTAAACCTGACAGTGGTATATTCTCCAAATGCAATTTTTATTAAAACTTTGCCAATTAATTACTAAAAAACCAAGTCTCGTACAGAAGTATGGTAGGTACCGTTGAAAAGCTAGTGTCAAGAACTTTTTAATGATATGTACCGCATGAAAATCCGAGTGAATCATTGCATACAGTATTATATATAGTATTAAAAATATCCCAACCATACAGAATGATTATTGTGGGCCGCGGGCATAATTAGCGATTATTTCTTATGACTAATATGCAATAATTTAGCCAATTCTTGGCCAGCCGAATAAAATTTCCATCATTTTTTGTCTCTGTTTCGAGGGAAAACGGTCTATTGTGTAATGCCCAAAGAAACTCACGTGTAAAAAACACTTGCGGCACACCTCGTGAGTCAGAAGGGCGGGAATTACAAGTGCAACTTCTGCCCAAAAGAATTCTCCGTCCAGAGTACGCTGACTGAACGTTTCCGTTTCCACACGTTTCACACTCTTCAATGTATTTTCCCGACAATTCGAATGAAAATTTATAAGCTGAGACCATTGGGACTTATCGTCGTCGACCATGTCGTTAACATACATTGGAAAAAGAGCATTCTATTCTATTTTGACAGGAATTATTACTCTCTAACATTCTCTACATTGGGCGTGTATAGCCCTTTCTATTCTTTTTATGGAAGAAGTGAAGGGTCTGGAATTTATTTTGTTTTTGGTTTGACAATAGCCAGGCATGTTATAATTCTAACTACGAACTTCAAGGGTTCATATTATTCTCTGAATATTATATTCATTCCATACAGCTCGCTAAGGCATTTCTCTACCCCTGTGGGATGTAGTGTAGCTGATGATGGATGAATGTGGTGCCATATGGTGATGATGAGGGATGCAATAAAGGACACTTGGGTTGTGAGAGAGAGAGAGAGTGAGTGAGTTTAATGGTGACTCGTCAGAGTCCAGAGTGAGACTAAAGTGACATTACAAAGGTGAGATAGACGAAGGTCTACCTCATACTACATTAGCATTACATGTTTAGCATAAACATAGTATTGTGAGGTTGGAACCCTCACACCCCCAATTTCCATTCTTTATATGCTCTTTACCCACGGTCCAAGGTATTATGTCCTCCACCCCTTACTCCTCAGCCATCCACATACTCCCATGTTAACATCCACCTACACCCTCAGAATAAATACAAGTTCAATCCTACTTTTTAAATCAAACGGATGGGCTTCTTCTCCGCTCTTACAGTCTCATGCATAAAAGCATCAGCTCACACGTACACATTCTGGTCATCTCTCGCAATCAGAACAGGGATCTTAGGATTTCCAAGTTACACTTCTCCGAAATTCTAGCGACTGCCAACCTACATCGTTCATAATTTTCCAGGATTCATCTGTTCATTCCAGTGCACCAACCACTGAGATTTGGATTTTTGGGTGTGTGCCTGCTCCAATACGGATGTTGCTCCGATTTTAATTCTTAAAATTGTTGCATTTCCAGCCGCGAGGATTATTTCTTTCGTTTATACTACAAGGACTAAACTGTTACCAACTGAGTGACGTCACCACAAGATTAACATTTATCTCTTCAATTTGTAACAGGCTAGAATAGAAGACAATTTCAAAATGGCAGGGAAGGGCTACAAATGCAGTGACTGCTTTAAATCGTTCAGCACAAAGCAACACTTGGAGCGGCATGTGCTGACACATAAGGGAGAGAAACCATTTAAATGTCCCCAATGTGACAAATATTTTGGACGTAGTGATTCTTTGAAAACCCACATCACGTTGCACACTGGAGAAAAATCTTTTAAATGCAACTTTTGTGAAAAACAATTTCCTTCCTCAATGAGACTAAATTATCACGTTTTTACTCACACCGGGAAACCTTTTTGTTGTGACCTTTGCCCAAAAAAATTTCGCTACCAAAACCGCCTCAAAGAGCATTCCAGGTTCCATACGGGTGACTATTTGAAATGCAAAACTTGCGATTATCGAACTTTTTACAGGGGCAACTTGTATGGTCATGTGAAACAAGTCCATGGCTCTGAGGGCTCAACACGCCATCAATGTACATTGTGCGCCAAAATATTTTCTGTCAAGGCCGCTCTAGAACGTCATATTCGGATCCATACAGGGGAGAAACCATTTAAATGCAAATTTTGTGGTAAAAGCTTCAGCTCATCCAATCGTATGGCAACGTGCTTACGGAAACATACTGGAGAAAAACCTTTCGAAATTCAAGGAAACCCACATAAATGCAAGATTTGCTCCAAATTTTTCACCTGCCAATCAAGCTTTAATGCTCATATGGTGTGGCACACGGGTGAGAAGACCTTTCATTGCACCCACTGCCCTGAGAAATTCCAACGCAGAGAAAGTCTGAGGGAACACCTCGTAATTCACGTTGGGGGGAATCACAAATGCTCCTTTTGTCCAAAACAATTCATCCGCTCGAAACTGTTGGCTCAACATTTACTTTTACACACTGGCGAAAAGCCTTTCAAATGCAAACTTTGTCCCTACAGAAGCAGAAATCCTGTTAAAAAGAACCACTCGATATGTCATGAAAAAGAGGGAACGTTCAAGTGCCGCTTTTGCTCTTTCTCTTGTGGACAAAAGTGTCTTATAACTCGGCATGAGCAAAATTGCCATGACTACGGTATCATCTTCAAGGAAAACGATCAAAGCTCTGACATCGTCTTAACTGCTAGGAGTGCCGATTCTGTACTGAACAATCAGATCCGTCCAGGTTCCCAAGCGAACTCCTTGACATGCATTCAATGCAAGTTTTCTTGCTTCAATGAAAAGTATCTCTCTATTCATTACAGTCAATGTCATGGTTTGCCTCGTGTTATTGTGAATTATATGGTACTAAATGGGGGAAAAGTATAATTAATAATTGCAACTTTTTTTTATTTTAATAATCGTAATTTTGAACTGAAATATAATTATTATTGTACAGTGGAATACATGTAGATATTTAATTGATTACTAGTTGTAATGGTTATTCTTCTTACTTGGTGGCAAGCCCTTCTATGCGAAACACTTTAAAGATGAATGTTGATTTTTTTATTGCTTGATGTTTGATTAAATTTGTTTTAAACTTTTACCTCTGAGTTCGCCCGCTTACTTTACTTTGCTTATAGAAATATTTTTCATACAAAATCTATCCGTGGGTACATCATTAGATGATATAATTAATCCTTATTATAATAAATATTTTTATTGCAATTTATGTCAAAAATATTGGACTGAAATGGAGAACCTAAAATTAATTTGTGAACGAAAACTTATTTTTTAGTTAATAATAAATATTGTTACACTTTGTTTAGAAAAAGAATTTGTTGGCTTTGAAACTATAGTTTGTTGTTGTTAATAAATTATAGAATTCGCGGCATCTCTTTAAATAATTCTATATCACCGTAGCCGGAGCCGCCTGAGGGGAGAGCCTTTATTTTACGAGAAGCGATAATTTTTTGGTGGATTTATCCGGTTCCCAAGCATTAAAATGAATAAAACCTGGGTTATACTCCGGAACATACTGAAATACATACTCAAACTATGATATTTTTGTTTGAAGTTTGAGCAAAAAAGACAAATATGGCCAGTATGTGGAATTTAGAGTACTAAAAATGTTGAGGTGAGAACACCAAAACAAAAATTATTAGGGCTTGTATTTCTAGGACCAACCACGATTATTTAACCCAGGGTGCGAGAACGGACCGAAATATTATTTTCTTGTTGGTTGTACTTGTATGAACGTATATATGTATTTTGAAAGTTCAATGGCTCCAGTTGAAATTTGTGTCTTGGGCCTGAGTGCTGGAGTAGAAAATAACAATGATGTGAATGACCTGCAAGGCCAGATGTGTTTCATCCAGTGTGAAAATATACAGCAGCGGTTAGAATTTTACGTACGACGAACAAGAAGGAAAATAATTTTTTAGCCTGTGTGCTCGTCCCACACCTCACTAATGTAACCTTCTCCGTTCCAAAGTACGTGTATCTATATATATATATATGCTACGGTCAGTGCCCTTTTACGGACACAAACATTGGGCACATAACCCTTTCTATTCTTTTTGTAGATGGCCTTTAGGGGAGAATGACGAAGAGTTGGGATTATTTTTTTGGGCATGGCTATATACGCCAACCGCCAACCATTCTTACATTTCAGATCCGCCTTTACTCCAACAAAGTGGTCGCTCCAGTCAGGATAGTTATTATTATCAGGTTCTGCAGGTGTTGATTTTCAAGTACAAATTATTCACTCCCAATAACAATAAAAGAACCAAGCCTGGAAAAAGTTTGAAGAGTTTTTTTATACGTTCAGGTCTTTCAGTGCTAGCCGTTTTGTAGACCCTACAAAATTTCTAGTCGCGTTGTTCCCCCAAGCCGGACTGGTATGACATTGTAATCTTAAATTATTACAAATGTTTGTATAGAAAAATGTCTTGAAAAATTTGAATTTTGATGAACTGAAGTTGGTAAGAAATATCATACGTGGATTATCAATGAATAATATTTTGACTAACAATAAATTTGTTTCAGAATCAAATTCAACCAAAAACTTCCAAATGGCGGGAAAGGACTTTGAATGCAGTGACTGCAGCAAAACGTTCTCAACAAAGCAAAATCACGATCGTCATATGCGAATACATACGGGCGAGAAACCCTTCAAGTGTTCCACATGTTACAAATGTTTTCGTCGTGAAGATCGTTTAAAAAGCCACAAAAGACTGCACACCAGAGAAAAACCTTTATTATGCAATGTTTGCAATAAAGTATTTCCATCCACGTTGAAACTAAAGCACCACATATTTACTCACACCGGTGCTCCCCACAAATGCCCCATTTGTCCGTCCACTTTCAAAGCCCCCTGCGAACTCAAGATTCATTCAAGGGTGCACACAGGGGAAAGACCCTTTGAATGCAATGAATGTGATATGAAATTCAAATCAAGAGGAGAACTAGGGGCTCACAAAAAAGTCCACATTTCAGGAAAATCTTTCAGGTGTGACCTATGCCCCAAAAAATGTCGGCACAAGGACGCCCTCAAAGATCATTTAAGAATTCACACCGGCGAACCTTTCAAGTGCGAAACTTGCGATTTTCAAACTTTCAACAGATAACCAGCGTACGCAGACATGTGAAGCACTCATCAATCCGAGGGCTTATCACTCTTACACTGTACCATGTGCTCCAAAACTTTTAGATGGAAGGGTGGGCATCATATCCGAGTCCACACAGGCGAGAAGCCCTACAAATGCAAATTTTGTGCTCAAACCTTCATCTCATTCAAAGGCATGATGAAGTGCATTCGAAAACATACGGGAGAAGAATCAATCGAAAAACAAAGGAACCCACATAAATGCCAGATTTGTTCCAAGTTTTTCACAAGCAGAGCAAAGCTCAAATCTCATATGGATTTGCATAGGAGTGGAATGCTCTTCCATTGCACGCATTGCCCCAAGCCATAGAAACGTAAAGACAACCTCGACGAGCACCTCGTGGGTCATATTGGTGGGAAATACAAGTGCTCCTTCTGTCCAAAAGAATTCATGTCGCCGAACAAGTTGGCTGAACATTTGCGTTTGCACACGGGGGAAAAACCGCTGAAATGTAAGCTTTGTCCATACAGAACCAGGTTACGTGTTCATAAAACCCACATGTCGTGCCATGAAAGGCAAGAAAAATTCAAGTGTCGGTTTTGTACATTCTCGTCCCCAAGAAATGGGCCAATACGTTGGCATGAGCAAAATGTGCATGGCTCTGATGTCATCTCCATGATAAATCAATCTCAATCTGCATTGTAGGCTCAAATCTCTAATACTTTTGTATTCATTATAACCAATGTCATAGTTTGCCTCAAGTTATTGCTAAGAAATTAGATGTGCATTAATGTGTCAGTGGAGCATTTGAAGTTCCCTGAACTTTGGATCGATGTTTGTAATCCAGGATTAAACAGCCGTGGTGTCTGCAATAATCAATTTATATTTACCCTTAAATTTTTAAACTCTGTCCGTACACATTCACGATTTCTGTATATAGCTCCTTTTGGACTTTCGCCGACGGTATTTTGTGCCATGAAAAAGTGGAACAATTCAAATGTCCGTTTTGCACTTTCTGGACAAGCACAAACGGGCGAATTATTCTGCATGAGCGAAACCACCACGGCTCAGCCATCGTCGCCATGGTAAAAAATATCCAATCTGCTTTAGAAACCTCCCGAAGCTTCGAAACACATGCAATGATTGCAAATTTTCCTGCTTAAAGGAAAAATATATGTGCATTCGTTGTAGCCAATGCCATAGTTTGCCTCTGGTTATTCCTCACAAACTTAATGAAAAGTAATAGATCGTATTTTTCGTAGCGAGCGGAATCACTTTTAAACTAAAAATTTGAATGAAAATCTTACGGTGATTTTAACTGTGGACCTTTTAAATTTACGGTTCGCTGGAATAAGATTAATTATTTGATGAATTTTATATTGATGCACTATGTAATTCGTAGAGTGTGGAAGTAAAATATTTTTTCAATAAAACTTGAATATACAGATAAATCCGATGTTAAATATTAACTATGCTCGATTTTTGTTTGTACAATTCTACGTATTTACATATAGCCGAGAGGGAAATAATCCTGTAAAGTGTATACATGCCATATTATGTAAATAATTTCCGCCCTTTATTGTTTATCACAGGTATAGTGAGCATGAATGTGTTAAACGAGCATGTGCGAGTGCATACTATGTGAATGTGAGATATTGTGTGTGCGAGTGTAAAGTAAACTCGGCAGTATAATACTGAAGCCTGTACCCCCAACACCTCCAGAGCCCGCTCATTGGCATGGATGTATACGCTCTATAGCAATTCCCTTTCCCTTCCTCGCGGTCAAGGCACTCTCACAAAGTACGTGGTTTACCAATGGTCAAGCTCTGTGGGGTTCAAGTGTCGTTTAACCTCACAATATTTAAATTGTTATACATTTTGAGCGGTGAGTACGAATTTTCTTATTTTCACTCTATGGAGTAAATAATTGGCATTTGTTCTTATATTGTACCATTAAACTAAAATTTTGATGATAATTTTTTGTCCTTAGCTTTGGTTATCTTTATTTAAGCTCATCAATCATTCAAATTTGTGAAATACTTTCAGAATCAAATTGGAGGCATTATTTTTAAAATGGTGGGAAAGGAGCGAAAATGCAGTGGCTGTAACAAAACCTTCTCAACGAAGCAAAATTACGATCGTCATGTGCGGATGCACGCAGGAGAGAAACCCTTCAAATGTTCAACGTGGAGCAAATGTTTTACTGATCGTGAATATTTGAAAATCCATATAAGACAGCACACCGGAGAAAAGCCTTTCAAATGCAGTTTTTGCAATAAACAGTTTTCATCTTCAATGAAGCTAAAGTACCATGTCTTTTCTCACACCGGTTTCCCATACAAGTGCCACATTTGTCGATCCGGGTTCGGATGCGCCTCCAAACTGAAGCTCCATTCAAAAGTACATACAGGTGAAAGACCCTTTACATGCAATGAATGTGACATGAAATTCATTTCAAAAAGCATATTAGTGCGTCACATAATCGTCCATACTACTGGTAAATTCTTGAGCTGTGAGTTTTGTCCCAAAAATATCGGCACAAACAAGACCTCCGAGATCATTTAAGGATCTACACCGGTGAGCCCTTGAAATGCAAAACCTGCGATTTCCAAACTTCCCACAGAAGTGTCTTACGTCATCATTACAAACGCATGCATGGTTCTGAAGGTTCAGCAGATCTTAAATGTTACATGTGTCTCAAAACTTTTAAGGTCAAAGAAAATCTGGATCGTCATTACCGGATCCATACAGGGGAGAAACCATTTAAATGCGAATTTTGTGGCAAGAGCTTTAGCTCATCCAATCGTATGAAAACCTGCATTCTGAAACACACAGGAGAAAAACCTTATGATCATCAAAGTAATCCACACAAGTGCGAGATTTGTCCCAAGTTTTTCCCAAGCCAGTCACAACTGAAGATTCATATGGTTGTGCATACGGGTGAGAAGTCCTTCCATTGCACCCAGTGCCCAAAGAAATTCAGCTATAGAGTCAGCCTGAGGGAACACCTCGTCAGCCACAATGGTGGGAATTACAAGTGCACCTTCTGCCCAAAAGAATTCGTTGGGTCAAGTAGGTTGGCTGAGCATTTGCGAGTACACACAGGAGAAAGGCCATTTAAGTGCAAGCTCTGTCCGTACAGAAGTAGAGCTCCAGTCAGAAAACCCCACATGTTATGTCACGAAAAAGAAGAAAAGTTCAAATGTCGGTTTTGTACCCTCTCTTACTCCATCAGCGAGCGAATACTTCAGCATGAGCGAAATGACCATGGTACTGATATCCTCTCCATGGTAAATCTTTCCAATTCTGCACTAAAGGCTCAGACCACGCGAGGTTCCCAATGGCAAGCATTTGCTTGCAAGGAGTGCAAATTTTCTTGCTTCAACGAAAAGTATCTCTCCATTCATTATAGCCAATGCCATATTTTGCCCATTGTTGTGGTTAAGAAACTTTAGATAGGAAATAATTAATAGTATTTTGTAACAAAAGGAAAAGTCTGTGAATTGATTATTCGGATCGCTAAATCATAAAAACTCGTACCCTTTACAGATTCTTAGTCATGTTTTAAATTTCAACGTTCAAAACAACAATCATTGTTATTGCAATGGAATTAATTTACATAAGACTTGTGTGCATGAGTAAATGAAGTTTTTCCCAGAATCACTAAATGCTTCATCTATTTTTGCATATTTTATCATAATAGATAAACCTTTATTGTCATCGCAATTCATTATTGAATTCCTTACAAATATTAGTAAACCTAATTTTTTAAACAATTTAACATAACGTTAGTTCATTTACATATCGTCGCTGGAGAAGCAATAAAGGTGAATAATGCTTGAATGAAAATTGAAATAACCACCTGCATATTCTTCCATTGAGTTGTATACGAATTGCGTGCAAAAATATGAAGGTGGTTATTTCAATTTGCATCCTAGAAATTCGTGCATTATTCATCTTTGCACACATCATTTTATAAGCCATTGTAAGCGCAAGAATCAATTCATGCACCATAGTTTTAAGTAGATAGGTTCGGGTTGGTCTTAAAAGCTACAAGCTTAATATGTGAGCTAAAAGTTTATATAAACGCAAATATTTTATAAAAAAGGACGAAGTTGAATGCATTTTAAGTGTTCTCTAACTAAATTTTCAATTGTAAAATACACTTTAGTGCATACAATTTCTAGCTTTATGACTTACCAAAGGGAGAACAGTCAACATTTGTACTGATTTAGGAATAACTCGTGAATGAAGCCATGAAAATTAAAAATCGGCATGCCAATAAATGGACATGGGAATTGTCCGATTAAGAAAATAACGCTGGACATCCAAAAGCAAAACCTAAGTTATCTGCGCCATGAAGAATCATCCTGGGGAAATAAATTTTCAACTGTATTGTTGACGAGATTCTACGGAAAAATAATGAGGTACGGTGCAAAACGTTTGGGCCTAAAAATGCTTAAAAGTTGAAATGAAAAGTCATCGCTCCGCGATAATTTGATACTATTGATACATACTGTCGCGTAGGGCGTCGTCAGCCCACCCCATCGTCCCCTTCACCCCCTTTAGTTTATAATGTTGAGGTCATATTAAATTTTCATGTTAAAATTTGGAAGTTTTCAAAAAAAATTATTTCAAAAAAAACTTTTTATTGCAGAAAAACATTTTTTTGCTAAAAATAAACTTTTTATAAAAAAATTTTTTTGAAAACTTTAAAAAAAAAGTTTCAAACAAAAAAAACAATTTTCATTCAAAAAAACATTTTTCAGCCAAAAATAAATTTTTGATAAAAAATTTTGAAAAATTTCGAAAAAAAATATTTCAACTGACAATTTTTTTATTGCAAAAAAACTTTTCAGCAAAAAATATAAAGTTTTCGGGGGAAAAACAAGTTTTTTTTGGTTTTTATTTTTTTACGAACGAACACACGGACCAATTTCAACCAAAAACGAACTTACCCGAGCTATGACCCTAAGCAATGTTCAAAAAAAATTTGAATGTTATCGGTTAGAGTATTTTTTGAGTTATCGTGCCGATCGACACACGGACGGACAAATGTATTTTACTATAGGGGCTGACGCCGCCCTAAAAATCATGTGAAGATCCCACCAAGCCGGGACCAAAATACCTGGACATGTACAAATTTAATGTAGGTGTCACATACAAGAAGGGGATTAATCCTCTCTCGTGCGTATATGCCGCATACCTTAGGAATGTATGTATTTTTATTCCTTCCAAACCATTCAAAAGTCAATGACCTCCTCCAGAACAAAGCAAGTATTTTGACACAGGCATAGAACCCCAATATTTCGAGAAAGTAATAGTGTATAGGGTTACTGCAATAACGGCAGACTCTAAACACAGCTTTGCCATGTATCCCATAGTAAATAATTTTCTTACCTTCACACGCCCAATTATATGCTGAAGGCAAGACCGCTTTTGTAAACAATCCTTGGTTACGTAGCCCCTGCATGTGCATCGTATTTTTAGAGAAGGTTCTTTGAGTTTATTTTTTCTGGGTAAGGCTCTATACTCCTCCAATCTTTCCCATCCTTACTGCTCGTTCCAAGGTACTCCAATGTATTTTACTCCATTCAAATTCCAATTCACACACTGGAGTCAATGTACCTTTTGAAAACCTACTGCGTTTACGTAGCCCTCGCTCATGACTCTGCTGTTTCATCAATATCATTCAATGTACTATTATGTGTCACAAAACTGGAAAATGTATTTTTCACAAATATTGATAAACTAGTGAACACGTTCAGGCCAAAGCTTGTAGGATAATATTCAACACTTTGAGTAATTTTGGCCCAAATTTTCTGTTCTTCTTTTGCACAACGTGTTTTTTTATCAGTTTGGCGGCAATTCAAAATTTCCCAAAAAACAAAGTAGTGAAAAAAATTGATGTACACAATTTTTTTGGTACAC
>JAQFXU010001216.1:0-32246 GCA_034693705.1 Spatulosminthurus flaviceps
TGTAATTTTTTTCATTTATCCACCCACCGCTTTGGAACTTTTTCCATCCCTGGAATTTCCCTGATGCAATTGGTTGTATTGTCTATACGTAAATAAATATTATTTGGTTTTAATGGAAAATATGAGGAAAACTTTACAAGGATTGAATTTATAGTAATCAAATGGATTTTCATTTGCACGGTTCTCTATTATTGTGACTATTGAGCTGAAATTATTACAGACAGGCGTAAATGTGATTAGAGGAAATGACCTTGTGAGGATTTAATTAATTGCATTTGACAGTTTTGACTCCGCACTCTCTCTGTCTTTTTCTCTGTCTCTGTAACTCTGGATGAGCTCTCCTCTATGGGGGGGATTATTTTTGGCATATATGCTGTAGACTTGATAAACAGAATTACAGTTAAATCTCATTGGGATTTCCTCTCTCGGTCCAGGTCGTAAATAATCTTTGACTTTAATTCTGTGTGTGCTGTAAATTCTATTCTGTTTTGCTGCTAGCAATAAAATAGAAAGCTCTCCATTCTGTTTTGAAATGAAGGAAAGGGAATGACATGGGAAGCATGGTGTAATTGGCTTAATGAAATCGCATCTATTACATTTTCCTATTCAGATCCTCACACTTTACTTGGTTCTTGAAATTACGTCGTGGTATGGACAAATTGATACGTACGAGAATTGATTGCGAACATGTTTTCATTTTCTGCGAGAACAGTACCTATCTGTATTTGTATCTGTGTGGGTTTATCAAAGAGCAGTTATACTGTTGAGATTCTCGAAATGAAATCGTCAGAACTGCATCGTTATTAATTTTCCGCATTATTAGAAATCAAGGCTTCAAAGATTGAGGCATGAATCGAATGTGTGATGTCATTTTTTGTATGTAAATAATTATATGTATATTGATTGCAAATAGAGATAGCGCATGTGAGATGAGATTTGAAAGGGAAAAAGTGAAAAAACTTGATGGATAATCCAACTGGAGACATTTTTAGGTCAATCCCATCATTTGATATAAGGGAGGCAAACGGAAGTGGAAATTGGTTTTGCTCATGTCATTTTCCATGTATTCCAAGTATATGCAAATGAAAAGAGGAGGCAGGGGCAGGAGTCAGTTGGTTTTCCGTACAACAAGGATTTGTGTGTGTGCGGTTACTTCAACGTATGTATGTGTTTGAATTCAATGGAAAAACGACACTCTCATGAAAGGCTGTCCCTTTATCCTGATGGCAAGGACAAATTTGTTTACGTAAGATTTAATCCCAATATATCTCTGTCTCCTCGCTGCTCTGACTTAACTATATAGCGTAGGCAGCCCATAGACAGCTCTAAAAAAACTAAGGATTATTGACGTAGAAATTGGGGTTTCCTCCTATTCTATGTATTTTAAAGGGGACTTTTTTCAGGCATCCAAGGGTTTTATCCTTTTGCGGCGATTAGAGGATGACAGGATGCAAATTAAATGATGGATTTTTATTTGAATATTTTTTGCGTAGCATTTGACATATATGATGTGTGCTAAATTTGAAAATGTCACTACTGGAAAAGTAATATGTAATTGCATAGTGTGAAAAAATGTTGGCATCTCACATTTTATCAAAATATTAGGCTTTAATGGTACTGACATTATTGAAGTGAAAATGGGTGGCATTATGGAGTTGTTTAGACTAAAATTGGAGGAGGAGGAAGAAGGATGAGGAAAAAATGTGTCATTTCCTTGGCTTTTTATTTAAAATTACTCCGGAGTTTATATGTAGAGGATTGTGAAGTGAATGAGGATAAATGAGGGGATAGAAGAGTCCAGCCATGACAAATTTATTGGAAATTGTAGCTTTTTGTCCTCTCATTTCATTTCCTTTCCTTTCGGCAGTTCTGCACTTTACTTACGTTCACTCTCAATGTACAGCAACGACCTAGAGATAGACACACATCATTTGGCACTTTTTAACCGAAAGGAAATGAGCTGCAATTTATTTAATTTCCAGTACACTAACAAATGGTAAAGTATGTAGGGGTTGTGAAATTGTACGCGTATAAGAAATTACGGTGAGTTCTACTTTGAAAACATTTCAAGGAGAATTTGTGCTTGAGTTAGTTAATTTGTGAAAATGTTTATATGCGAAAAAAGTCAAGACTTTCCTCCTATTGGCTCTCTTCTGGTATTTGATATTCCTCGGTAATCTGGATGCTTGTTATGAAGAAATAAATTTTTATTGAACTTTGATGTAGTGGAGCTACGTAGTTCCGTCCGTGAGTTAGAGATATTACGGAATGATTGGGGACAAGGAGGGAGAGAGGGAGAGTCAATGGAATAGAAGCGGATAATTAAGTTGTGTTCGTGTCTTTTAGACCTACGTAGACATAGAGGGCAAAACCTATACTTTTATACCTACGGTATTATTTGTATAGGTATATTATAATATAGTAATAGTGGGAAATAGCTTTTGGGCAAAAACTTTTAAATTCCTATAATAATGAAGGGAAAAGTTGAGACATTAGGAGAGAATTGAAACCTTTTGTACATGGACGGACTCTTTAAGAAGTTCTTCCCTTACATTCGATCGAAATGCGGAGATTGGGCTTGTTTCATAGGTATGTATGTATACGTAGGGCATGGTAGTTTCCCATGTAGATTCTGAGAGAACAGAAGTAATTTGCTCTTTCTATGTGTAGATAATGGTAATTTGGTGCCAAAGCTCTCGTTCCCCTTTTGCGAACTTTCCGAGGATTATCGTAATAAGTAGAAGAATATTTGCTTTTCTCCTTCCAAAAAGAAGGCATTCTCTCTTCCTTTGAAAATTTCCTTCTCTGTTTGAAAATATGCTCACACATATCTTATGTAATTTGGACATGCTTGGCATGTGTGAGGGAATTGTTTGAAGTTTTTACTGCTACATACATAAATATATTTAGGAGATGAGTGTATAATTTTATATGGGACTTTTGTGTACATATGCTAAAAATTGTTGGAAAAGATTCTTGAAGGGCTCCGGCCATTGCATTGTCGACAAGAAGGGAATTAAATTCCTTGTGAACTGCTTTTATTATGTGGCTGCGTGCGGATGATAATAAATAAATGACATCGTGGAGTGGATCTTTGTAAAATAATTACATGTATATTTTTGAAAGTCTGAACTGAAGCACCACATGGTTTTATCTCAGAGGAAGTGACTTCATTTGTGAGGTTTTTAAGATTTGATGCATATTAAAATGGAGGAGAGAAGATTCGCCTTGTATTTAATTATCACAGTGTGTACATAATTATTATCTAAGGAGTGCTAAAGAATTATATACATAACGACCACCCTAATTTTTAAAACATGTGTATATAACGTACGTTCTTGTATACGTGACTGTGTAGGTCTTGGCTTTCTGTACATGTGCACTTGAAACGTTTAAAAAAGCCAATCATTTAATTTGATCAAGTTAGCTAATATTTTGCCGAGAGAGAGAGAGAGAGAGAGAGAAGTGCATATGTGTGAAACTGTGGAGCGATAAAATTCTCTCTCTCACTTGTGTATGTGTAAGATCTTGGAGAAGATAAAATAGTACGATTTTCCTTGCAATTCCTTCGAGCGTGTTTAGAATTAAATATGATAAGGATCAAATTTGTGGTAAACCTTACGGAAAAGTGTTTTTCTATAGTATTATATATTTCTTATATATGTAGGGATATTGAGTTTAAGTGAAGAGTGAGAATTTTGAATTAGTTTCAAACCAGCAAATTTAATTAGATCGCGCAAATTTCTGCATGTAGTTGAAAGAAGAAAGTAAAAAATAAATAGGGATTGTCCATACATACTTGCAATATATAATAGTTAATTTAAAATATGTTATGTGTGGAAGATTTTTTTTGCATTCAAAAGAGTTGAGAGAGAGAGAGAGAAAAGAAATAATGATGAACTTGAAAGGTTTCAATTTTAATGTATATTTCTATTTAAGATTTTACGAACAAGGGTTTCTCTTTGAAAGGGAAACTGACTGAGGTCAAATTTTTGAGGTTTGATTGAGTAGTGAAAAAAGCGGATATTGACTTATGTGTAATGTATTCGAAGAAAAAAGTATTATTATGGAGGACTTGGAAATGTTAGAATTACGATGGAATTGATTAATGTGAGGCAGACAGTGGTGGAGTTAATGGTTATGTCTACTGAAACTAGTTTTTTTATGGAATATCGTTAATCAATTATTAGGAGAGGTATAAAAGAGAGGATCTATAAAGAAAAGATATATATTCTTTCAAAATGAAATCACCGTATTTTTCTGGTTAGAAGGAAAAAGGGACTGGATGGAATGGCTAGTAATATTATATAGAAGCAGAATAAGAAAAAGAAGGAGAAGCATCATGGAAGAGGACAAATCAGTTGTCTTGTAAAAAGGTGTGTGTTTTTTTCTTCGTCTTCTTAAGATGATGGTGTAACGACTGCAAGACGTCCTTCCTAAGCTCTTGAGTTAACTTGCCCCAGGCGAGTTGGAGTTGTTCCTCTCTCTCTGAAGATGACTGTGATAAAAGATGTTGATATTTCTTGTTTCCTTCCCTCCTCTTTTTTTCCCTCTATAGATATAAAAGTAAAGCTTCATTGGTAGCTTTGAACGAATGATTTATATTTTCTCTGTACTATATCAGTACTATGGATATTTGTTATTATGAGATAGTTATAGTAGGAGAAGTAGTAGTAGTAAGTAGTAGGAATTTTGACACAGTTGTAGAGAAGAAGGTTCATAATTTTTTCTTCTTTCCCTTAAAGATGCACCTGTATCTTTTAAGTTTGGGCTGTGTGTAAGTGAGTGGGATTCCTGGGAGATTCTTGTGTTTATCTCTCAGGTTTTGAACTTGTACTGAAAAAGTGTGTACATATGTTGGACTCATCCGTGGGGATATGTAGAGGATACATGTGTATGTGTGTGTATATGAGTAGAAAAGATAAATGTGTGTGACTTGTATAGATATGGTAGGCCATTATATTATGCGTCCCTTTTCCTCCCAACCTTATACTCTCCTCATGGATTTTAGGCTTAACTTGATCCTCTCCTGCAGTGTCATTGACTGCCGAGTTTCTGAGTCTTGCTCCACATAACCTTGCCTTTTCAACCCTTTCCATTCCACATATATTTTCCCTTCCTCGGCTTTTCTATTTTCTGGTCTTGTCTATCTATATTTTCCCGAAGAAGTAAGTTTTCAAGGGGAGTCTTGTCTCGTCACGTGTGTATAGATTGTAGCTTATCCTATGCATGTCCAGGTCATTCCGCATTAGAATTAGGGATAGGCTGCGGAATTTGAGAGGCTGGAGAATCAGAGTATGGAGCTTCCATATAGACAGAGCATAGTATAGTTTTTTTGTGTGTTGTATAGGGAAAATATGTATAGTGAGGAAGCTATATAGGGAAGGATTAAGAGGAGACTGAGGAATTTTATTTTGGTTAAGTTTAAATGTAACATTTTTCTTGGCCTTAGTATTATTCATACTTGGGTTGTTTGTAATGATGGAGAATATGTATATTTTGTTGGATATGTGGCCTTAGTAGGGAATACATACAGTTTGTTCGAAGAGTAGTGCTAGTGACTTTACTGTTATAGAATTGTAGGAGGAAGGATATAATTATTTGAGATGATATGTATCTGTATGAATAGTAGTAAATGTAGCGGTATCTATATTTTGAATGCTTAAGAAATAGATAGGAAGAGAGAGAGAGACTTATAGATTGTAAGCGTCTTAGTGTCTGGCTTGAGCAGTGACTGCACGATCAAGTGAAAAAACGGAAGCTGTCTTTATACTCGGCTCTCTATCTCTGCTCAGACTCTTCTTTTCTCTATTTTTGTAAGAATGGGACGGAGAAGATGAAAGAATGTTGTGGTCTTGAAAGGTTTTCTCATACTTTTAAAATTGGCTTCTTGGAAATTTCTAGATTTCCTCTTATGTGGGATTTAAATGTAGTAGAATGCCTTTGAATGAAATCCTTTTCGTAGAACATTTGTCTATGTATAATATGTACATATGAGAAAATCAGGGCTTTGAGCAACCATTCCATTCAAGAAAGGAAGAAAAAAGCGAGAAAGGAGAAGGATTTCTTAGGTACATAAGTTATTGGGTATGGGACTCCTTAGGGTTTGCGTATCTAGACATTGAGTGATAATTAATTTTTTTCTCATTGTAGCTCTATACTACTGAGCTTTGAAGTGGTGATTGGAATTTGCCGTTAGTTTTATCAGGGGGAGGTGTCATTTGCCTTGAACTAAAATAGACGGATGACCTTGTATATTTGTGAGACAGATGTTAATTATTCTTATAGAAATTGTTTGGTTGTAATTATAGAGCGAATAGAAATCACAACGGTAGTCATTGAATTATTATTATTACTATTATTTTTCCTTAGGGAATGGTAATGAAGACGAAGAAAAAGAAGAGCTAATGAACTTCTAGAAGGGTGTGATTTATGAATGAATTATATTATAGTGTTGAAGAGGAAACGGGGTCTTAGATTATAAGTCAATTTTGAAGGAAAAGTTTATTAATAATGTGTTTTTGATTATTTTTCCATTAGATGACTTATTAAGTGAGTAGAAATAATATTGTGACTGAGGAGGATATGGGACATTCAATTAAGAAGACAAAGCTTTTGATTAGTTGGAAACAAAAGAAATATTTGAAAGTACAAGATTATTTTTATGAGTAAATTCCTCTTCTGGGAGGAATTGATGTGTATTTGACTTGTAAAGAAACTAAGTGGCTATACTTAATGATGTAGCAGAAATTGTAATAAAAAGTGAGGATTCTCAGACAGGTTTACCTCTATATACTTTCTATATGTTATGAGAGAGGGATAAAAAAATAGGGAGAGTGAAAGTTTTAAATTTAACTTGAGATTTAATCTCTTCTCTTGTTTCATTCTCGTCATTTGGGTTTATATTTTTTCATGGTTTAGTAAATTATTATATTCTTGGGATTTTGTGTAAATGAATATGAAATTGGGTCTTTTGTTTTCTGAGATTTGTTTTTTTGGAAGTTAATCTGCTGCCCAGCTTCGTATGAAGGAAGTAGTTATGCTATGAAGTTAAAAAAGAATAGGATTCTTAATAGACATAATTTTGTTGTCATTTTTTAAACAAGCAATTTTTGTTTTAAAAAGGCTTTGAAAAATTTCACAATGACTAGAATATTTTTCTCTTTTGTAATTTATAAATGAGGCTGAGTCATTTGACAAAAAAGAGATTTTTTGTCAAGAAAATTTGAGGAATTTAGTTCCACCCTAAGTCTGCCATACATTGTAGATAGTTGGGAGGAACCATTAGGGAATTGTTGAGATAAATGTTCACTTTCGAGAGTGACTTTATCGATTCCTTCCGGGACTGTGTAGAATTGTAGGAGGAGGAGGAGGAAAGGAAAAGATATTTGGGAGAGATTATGTATGACTGTACAGGAGGAGAGGAAACGTATTTGGTAAGAAAAGTGGAGTTGAGAAAAGTTCCCGGAGTATAGTCGTTGGCTTGAGGGGGCTCAATGTTTATGATTAGTAATGTCAAATGTGAATATTTCTGACGGAAGTTATACTTTTAGTCAAGTTTTGAGTAATGAGTGTCCTAGGGATTAGGATTTCTTGAGGCCATTTTTTTGTGTGATCGTAATGTATTTTTGGATCTGTAATTTTTTCATTCTGACTGCTTTTTCTTGGGATGATGGAAGTTCGTGTGACATTTTTGGAGACACTTGGTTAAATTGAATTAATTCATTGTAATGGTTTGTGTAAGGAAAAGGTATGGAATTTTGAGAATCTTGTATGACTATGATTAATAAGGGAAGTAAATCTAATTAACTGGTTATCATTAGTTTGTATGGGTAGGAACATATTTAGGATAGATTGCAAAAATAAATTTTTTGTCAAGGTATATTACATTCGCTTGGGGTTTTAGAACTCAGAAATAATGAATATTTGATGGGATTCTCCCAGCCCGGGAATTAAGTTGCAGAGAAAGAGAAATGATATGGAGAGAGAAGAGGGAAAAGGAAAGTGGCGCTATTCATTTGGAATATTGTAGCTGTCCCCATATATGTAGTCGTTAGTATTGTATGAGCTTTTTCTTCACAATGATATATAGAGGAATTCTTTTTTAAAGAGACTACCCGAAGTTTTCCAAGTACTTCACTTTCCGTGATATCATATTCCAGGTGCTGTATAACGTCAAGGTAGAGATGTACTGTTACGTCAGTTGCTGAAAGGTTGAAATATTTGTAGTTGGAAAAAGACTGGGATGCGTGTATTCTTTTTGGCACAGTAAATATGTAACTTGAATTGTGTATAAGTATCTCTGTATATGCATGTGATGGATGGAATGTTCAGCTACGTGTTTGTTCAGTGTTCTCAGATGACCGTGTAGGTGGTGGAATGAGGTAGAAATGTACATATACGTACACATTTTATCATCATTGTAATCCTATTGAGTTGAACTTGTGCGTTGATATTCCACATGAGCAATTTTGTTATGTAGTTTTGTCTCCTGCCAAAAGATATGGTTGTATGGAGACTGTGGAGAGAAGTGTGTGTGTGTGTGTGTGTGTGTGCTTGGGCCCAAGTTCTACACTTTTGTTTCTTCCAAGTCTTCTGGGTCTACTTAGTTAGACATGTGAGTTGACTGCTGTCTGGAACTATATAGACTAGTGATAAGGGTTAAGATGAAGGTGTGTAGTTTCTCCTTCTTCTTCATTCTTGTGAATGACGGTGAAACCTAAGGCATGAGTGATATTTTTCGCAGAAATGTCTGTCCCCGCCTTTGGAGCCTTGCGTATGTTTGTAGAGTTTATACTTGTAGGATACGATAAAATGGGATAAGTTACCTCGGAGGACGTAAGACGTAACTATTAGGAGTCTCTCGACGTAACACATTACGAAGGGAGTAAATAATAGGTAAGAATGCGTAACAAATACATATTTGCTATAACCAAGTTTTTTTCACCAACAAGAAATTTTTGGCTTCTTTCCCATAAAAAGTCAATGTGAAGCTACGTGCTTGTGTATGCATTGTCTATGTATGTTTGTGTGTGCATATAAAGATAAGGATGTGGGGAGCATGGGTAATAGTAATTATTATCGAACATATTTCCCTCACGCATCATCTTTTTTTATCCTTTATGAGAATCGCATTTCTTTCTGGTGGATGAGGATCTTGTCTTCAACCTTGTTGGAATTTTGATGGGGATGAATTTTTTTTTGTAAAATTGAACATTAAAGGGTTATATGATCTTTTTAGCAGGAGCATGTTATTCATTGTAAAAGTTGGGGATGTGGTGTCATCAATAGCAATTAGCTGTGAAATGGTCACATTTGATTAAGAACGTGGCTTTTGTGAGGAATCGTTGTAGGACAATTATAATTTTTTCTTCTCAAATGAATGGATGTTATATTATGCTGGGAGCGTTTATGGGATGGCATAGTGTGGTGAGCCATAATTTGCAATTTACAGTCGCATCCGCAATAATACCTGCCAGGCTTGTGTGTGAGGAGGAAAAAAATATTTGTGGTGATGAATTTTTTGTGAGTTGGAAAGCGCACTTTATGTTGGGTAGTATAATAGTAATTATTATTGGGAAGTGATGTGCTGTTTATAATTTTTACATTTATTTAATTGCGGATATTTTTTTGAAAAGTGAATGGATTTAATTAGGAGAACTGTAGAGCCAAATAATTGCAGGTGTTTATGAATACAGTCCGACATTAGCTGCTGACCTAAAGGAAGAATAAATGTTGTTATTAATATTAAGCTTGAGCTGGTGCTGGGACTGCTGTTTTTTTACTCACTCACTCACTCAAGTCAGTCAGTAGAATTAGCATGGATAATTGCAGTGTGTGGAGGGAGAGTGGTATAGAATTTTTCCTTGTATGGGTTCTTCTGTTTAAAAGCTGTGAGTGAAATAAAAGCCAATTTATTATTGTTATGATGAGGCGTTAGCGTGGAAGTATAATTATTGAGAGAATTTATCGACTGTAATCAAATTAATTATTTCTCTACATTTTTAAGTTCAGGTCCCATTAGCAAAGTAGAGGTAATTGTGTACATATGAAAGGGAAGGGAACCTATGGGAATTTTTACAGAAGGTACCACCATTGTTGAATGTATCTACTCTACATGTTCATATTTAAATGTAGAATATAAATCATTTGTCTAGGATTTATTTTCCCCTTGTTTGCCTTTCACGTGCTAATTGTGCTCATGGGACTTGGAGATTGTATTGACGAGGCAATTGGAGGGGGGCTGAAGGGTTTGAGTATTATCTGCATATTATGCAGAAGTATGGGCATAGCCTCGTATAGGAACTAAAGTAAAATTCTTTAGTCTTAAAAGGCTTTTATTTAAGGAGCCAAGGACAACATGGAAATATTTTTTGTTGGATGGTTACGCAATTTGTATTAATTGATTGGACGATTTAATAAAAAAAATGAGTGTTAAATTCATCGCTAATAATTAGTGTGAGCTAAATGTGCTTCAAGAGTGAAGTAAATTTTGGTCAATTATTAGTGTTGCAGAAACAAAATGTTATGCAATATTTTTTGAATTGGGAAGTCCTAAGCTTACACTGTTTTTCCTATAATTAGTTATGTAAGGAATGGTTAAAGAGTTGATGAAGCAAGTGGAGCTCAAAACGAGAAAAATATTACTCGGAGAAAAAATTAAGCTCGTGTAGATAATTGACATTATTTTAGAATGATGCAAGAGTCTGGCACCTTTTTTTTGGAAATTAACTGAGTCAGCTGCTTTGGATTTGAATCACCTATATGCGAATTAAGCACTGGCCTTTATAAATGGGCTGAATGCATTTTTATGTGTTATTTTAGGGTGCTGTAACGTTTACCACCCTGGGAATGCATTAGCAGAGTAGGTGTTATGGTATGGAAGGACAAGAGCCATTGGGACAAGCCATTAACTTTTCGGATGTAGAAGGGATATTGATTAAACTCTACTAGTCCACTGCGTGTGCAAGTCGGTATTAATGCGAAGTTATATACATAGTGGAGGAGTGCATAGGAATTTCTATTCTGTTCCATTGTATGAACATTTGTATTGTAGGATTTTCACATTTATTTAGAGTTTCTCCATAAATTGATATGAATGTTAATTGTTTATGTTATGTGAGTAAATGGCATTTTGCATAATCATGCTACGACTGCTCAAATATAAGGACGACTGGAGAAACTGAAGCCGGAGCTCATTAAGCATGTGATTTAGAACTGTTTATTTTATTGGCGGAAAGGGGTGAATTATTTTACTGCTATATAAAATATAAAAGCATCATCGTTATTTATGACTCCTCCAGTACATTTTCGCATGTGGTTATAATATTATATATGCTCTTTTATGAACTGAATTATTACATTCGTAGTGAATAGTAAATTTTGACGGAATTATTCTGTATAGCTAAAAGCCTGCTTCGTGTGCATGGCATCAGAGTGGAAGGTTTATGGAAAAGAGCAATTTTGAGATTTAAAAGGGAGAGAGAGAGAGAGAGAGGTATATAGTATAGGTAGAGAATTATCCTTGGGTTCCTTAATGAAGCTTTATGACTCCTATGAAGTTCATATGGAGATTACGTAATGAGCCTGGCACTCTAAGGATAAATACGTTTGCACATGTTCATCTAATAACTGTATAGGCAAATAATGTATGTGATTATGTAGATAGAGAGAGAGAAAGAAAAGACGAAGTGCTATTAACCGAATTGAAATTTGAATTTGCTTTCTCAAATGAACGAGTTTTGTTATGTGTATATACTTTTGCTGATTGCTGTATGGTACAATAGTACAGGCTTAATGAAAAAGTTACATTAGGGAATTTAGAACGTGTACACGTTGGCGAGTGTCACTAGAATGCGGATAAGTGAACAAGTTGTTAGTTTTTTGGGCACTTATAGATGTTCTCGATATTATACGTACATGGCATGTCCTGTAAATAAGTGTCTATATGATGTTGCTTTGCTTCTGTTGTTGTTTGTGCTGTTGTTGTGGGAAATAATCAACACTCTGCTCACAACGGGGCTTCCTTCCGGCTTCTGTATGAATTCTAACTTGTTCCTTTCATTGAATCGATTGACTTTTGTCTCTGATGGAAAACGTGAGAGTATACAAACGAGGGTCTAAAATTACGAAATGGAAAAGAAGACATGGGAAGAGGAGTAGGACGTATAGGACGTGTGAGTATAATGTTGGAGTCAATTGTAGCTTTCAACGAGAGAGGTAGATTGAATTTGAGTCTGTGGGAATTATTTAGCAAGTTTTTGAAAAGGAAAGTGTTGTGCTGAATGTCAGATTAACTTTTCAAAAGTAAAGTTTGGGCTGTCGTCGTGGAAAAACAATTGTGAGTTGTGTGGACAAAAGAATCTAATGAGGAATGTATTGGAAATAACAATTTTTGGATGTGGGGGTTTCCGTTGGGTGGATGAATGTATTTCTTTTTCTCTTCTTGTAATTCTAGCGTTGGGGAAAAACAATTTAGTTTCCTGGATGGAGCCTCCACTTCACTGTAAGTATAGATAGTTCGGTACTTGTATTGAATTTCTAATGCTTTTTTCAAAGACAATAAGCATTGGATTTCAAAAATTTCAAGGATTTTAAGATGCAAAGGTTTCAACTTACAATTATATTGGACAATTTTAAAATTGCTAAACGGGTCTGAATTTATAATTGGGAAATTCTAGACTTGAAAAGGTTGTACCTTACAATAATTATTAGAGTTTTAAAAGGAAAAGTGGGTAATTTTAATATATTGGAATCATTTGTGAATTTGTTATGTTCATGGATAAAATAGGCTATGGTAGAAGTGTGCGGGTACGTATAGGACACGTACTTGAAGCGTCATTCTGCAAATGAGGAATGAGAAGCTGTAGGAGCAGTATAGCTGGTAGCTGGTAGCTGTAAAAGCTAAATAAGAATGTAAAGTTTGTTTTTGTAGAGTTTCCTTGGATTGAGGTAAAGAGCCATTTGTTCGTTTTAAAGGGACGTGGATAAGAATTATCTTTGTTATTTTATGTGCCATTGGTCGTTGAATCTCGTGTGTTTTGTGGTCGTATTTTATGTGGAAATGGATGTTGCCCGCGTGAAGGGAATTGTAATTTTATTCGGGTCGAGATCTCCTCAAGCTATTGATTGCTCTACAAAGAGCCTCTCTACATTTCTATAGTTGCTGACCCACTATTTTTTGTGACCTCTTACATTGCATTGTATGGGTAAAAATAGCTATGTTCCCTTGTCTTGTGTACAAACAGGTGTGTGTGTGTGTGTGTACTTCCAGTAATTTTCTCTCCGTCTTTCCTTTTGTAAATGTGTTTTGCTCTCAGCTATGGAAAAACAATTTGCTCTCATCTCAAGATTAATTTTTAATTAAGTGCCGGATCTGTAAAAGCTCCTTATGTATTTAAACATACGTATATGCTATATGATTAAAGCTGCATTAGAGCTTGGATCGGTCGTGGTGGAATTGGGTTTTAGTTAACGTCGTATCGTAAAGTGGGTCACTCTTGGGTTATGTCGAGCTATTTATTGGCTTGACTTTCTTGTGTCTGTTGAGAGTATTAGAGTATGTATAGTAGAGGGCCTGAAGCAGGGAGCTTGATTCTATTCAGAGGGTCAGCCATTAATAAATTTGATTTGCTCTTTTCTTTGATCACATTCCCATGAGAGCTGGGAGGTAAACAATTACTACTGGAGTAGAACGGGGTTCCTTTAATTAAACCAACTTAACTCAATTCCTCGAATGTCAGGGAAAATGTCATTTGACTTTTATCTCCTTTGTTTTTAAGTTAGCTCTTAATTTCAAAGCGTCCCAAGTACGAAATGATTTTAGAGCATACGATCTGTAAAATGATGTGGAAGATTGAAAGTGAAGAATTGCTATTATTGCTGGATTTGGAAGATCTTATAAAATTTCTTTTGACCAAAAGTTTACGGATCTGATCGGGAGTGTGGAATTTCGGATGATTTCTGGAAAAGAAGGAAACTCATTGGGATTTTAAATGGAGGCTTGAGAAAAATTTGGATTGTATAGAGTGCTCTGAGAGGGTGAGATGGTTGAGGCGTGAATGAAATAAAGAATTGTTGGGGGGAATTATTGGATCTGTAGATTAAAAGTGAGGAATATAAAAGGGTGAGGATGAGGAAGGAGTGTAAATGGGCTGATTGAGACTCTGTTCAATAAAATTGACGGGAGTGAATTTGACCGTCTAACCGAGCCTCTACCACTATTGTATTTTCTAAAGCTAAAAACCCAAGGCATATATCCATAGTATAGAGGATAATAATATGGCCTTTTGAGCACAAATCCATTCACTCCTTGACTTTTATTCAAGAGTCTTTGTTCCGTTCGGCTGTCTTATTACTATACAGCTCCTTCATGGATCTCATTCCCTCAGTATTTTATATACAGCGTAATAAAGTTTACCAAGTCAGATGAGGTTAAGATGGAGTTGAAGACGAAGTAGAGGGAGAAGAGATGGAATTCATAGAACAATCGGAATGGATGGGATACTAAAAGGGGGAATGTACATACGTATGTGACTCACAGCTGTTCTTGACATATACAGACAGCAGTCCTTTGGATCTCAGTACAAATCCCCTGAATTATGACCATACGAGGAAATATTAGCTTGAACATATTTTTTCGAGAAGAAATTCATATTATTCTTCCTAGGTTTTATATTCTCTTCTTATTTTTTTTGTCTTTTTACTACACAACGAATTTTTGATTTAGGACTAGTTTTTATTCTCAGGTCATATAAGGTGGGGATGATTTCCGGATTCAGTTGGAAAATATCCCAAGTTAAAAAATTCAATGATTTGTAAACCTTCCAAATGTAGAATAAAAAGGAGGAATACGTTTTTTTTCGTTTTTTCAAAATGATATGGATTTGATTTATGGTAGACATAATGAAATGTATCTATGGATGCTAATGATGGGTTGGCCGTAATAATGATGATGATGATGATGATGATCACGAGGGGAAAAGCAGCTCGTTATTAATTTATTAATATCGTGGTATACTCCATGTCTATGGTATCGTCAGTCTCGTGAGTTATAAGAATTAATAGGACTAAATGATGTACCGTTGAGGTCCCAATCCTTGAAGACAAGTGTCATTCATCTAGGATCGTAAAGATGTGTTGTAGTATTGAAGGAACAAAGATTTCCGTTATACGTGTTACTCCTAATAAATAATATGAGCGTATATATGTTACAATAGCCTTTGAGATTTGCTCAAGTAGAAAATAGTGCTCTTTATTCCTAGATTCCCTCATACTACAATCAACAATAATTATTGGAGTTGAAATTTTTTCAATGGAACCATGATGATTCGTGTGTATACAACAGCGACTATGACGACGACGAGGAGAAGAGAAGAATTGAATTCATTGGGAATGAAGCGTGGGAATGAACTCAGTCTTGGGCATTATAAGCATGCTTTTATGTCTAAGTATATGAGGGAAGTGAGCAATGTTAAAAATATGTATCATGTGGAAAGTTACGTGTGCTTTTTTTTTTTTTTAGTAAAGGTACTTTTATATTTTTACGGTACTAATCAGAGTGTAGCTATTTCTATGGCAATAAGATGACACGCAGTGAATTCAGTTATTTACTATTTTTGTTTCCGTAAAGAAATCAACGGGATTAACTTTTTGTGTGCATTGCGTTGGAGCTATGAGTTTTATTAGCTGGGCTCAGTTGGATTGGAAATCTCATGCTATTTGAAAGATATTATTATTGTGTAAGGGAGTTTTATTTTGATGACGAAAGTAGATTTCCATAAACGAACTGGAGGAAAAGTGTTAAAAGGTTTTGAGTTAAAAAATATTTCCCTAACCTAAGTGTAGTAATATGTTTGGGGGAGGAAATTTGAGAATTAAATTGACTCTTAATTGGTGGGCCCATTTGGAAATTATGTATGGATTTTCCCGGTACATCGGATGAAATTAAATTTTGGAAAGACAATTTCCTCTAATGGATTCTGATTGGTAATGGAATATATGGGAAATTTTATGAGCATTATTCCCTCGTCGTATTATATGCGCTGTTGTTATGGGTTCATATTTCATGTCCATATCATGTAATTTGAAGAGCACTTTACTAGAGAGGTAGGGATTCTCATGTGTGTAGAAAATTTTACATGCTTTTCAATGTATAAATTTTGTTATAAATACTGGGACTCATGTGCATATGAATGTGCGGCTTCATACTCGTAGATGTACACTTGTTAAAAGTTATTATATGACAGGTGAGACTTTTAATGTGATTGGAATTCTTATTGCTCCTGAACCGATGGAGTATATAGCGTAAAAGATTATCCCTTGAAAGTTTTAGAGATATGAAACGTTTTACTTGAGAGAGAAACACATGTGTGTACTTATGGAGACATAAAAAACAGGTACTTATGATTAGAATTGTGTATGGTTTCTTGCCACTTTGCGAAACTTGGATGGTAAAATGTTCTTCGAGGTTGGATATAAATACGATGGGAAAAAGCGAACATGGTGTCAAAAACCTTTGGAGGCTAGTAAATTGGATGACAAGTGTGAGCAAGAGACATTTGTCCTTGTGAAATTGTCTTGTTACGTGTGACGGGTAAGGGAAAGACGGTGTAGTAGGGGATTTAAGACAGAATGCTTGACATTTCACGTGAACCCAATCGCCGTTTTATTGTTACATTACTATGTACATTTTAAAAGAGTGGAATAGAGTGATCTTCGTAGAACCGTTATAGCTTCATGAAATATTTAAAATGTAAAAACCTCGAGCATCTCACTCAGTCGTTCACAAATCAAAGCTCCGTTTCCTCAGAGCCCTACACTTTAATAGGACATGAGTGCTTTTTTGATTTAGATTGGCGAGATTTACAGTGGAGTGGCTACTATGAGTCTCCATTTGAAAAAAATATATGGAGAAAGTAAGTTGGGAATCAGTTTGAATGATAATTTGTGTGCAGGGACTGCACATACGTCAAGTAATGACTAGAAATCTTTCCTGAGAGCATTTCTATATACTTTTAGAGGAACGGTACGGTGGTTGCATGTAATAGTTGGAATAATTTTAGAGTAATGATTTTCTATTGCTCAATCGATAAGTTCTAGCGTGCCACTTCACTGTATAGAGCTTTTCTCTTAAGAGAAGTTGAAGTTGAGGGTCAGAAGTTTGGACTTTGGATATTTTAAACATGCGTATGTGGTAGTTTTTGAAAGTTAGATCTTGTAAAGTTTGTCACGTTGATCTTCTGTACGTCTTATTGCAAGATAAATTTATTTATAAGCGTATAAGAATGAGATAGATATGTATTCGCATATGCAGTATAGATGATGGTTAACAGGCCCAACGCCCAACCTCACTGAGTATCTTGTGACATTGGATTTGCCTGGGAATGGCCATACCTTCATCGAATTAACCATGAATCTAGTAAACTTCTACCTCTGAACCTTTCCCCTCTTTCAGTTTTACAGTGCAGAGTTACGAGTGCAGTTTTATAAAAAAAAAACATGGCATATAAATGTATAAGTATGGCTAGAGCTGGAAACGAGTGGAGAAAAACTCAGGGTTGGGGTGTATAAGTAGTAAGTGAGGATGTAGAGGAGGAAAGGTCTCTTGAAAGTCTAGGCAACTGTACGTTGAGTGTCTGGTGAATGAGTCTCTTGACATGACTTGTGAGTGGTTGGAGAAAGTAGAAAACGTCTCTTCTCTGTAGCACACACGTACCTCCGAGCTCCTTGTCCTTCCTTTCTTTTCCTTTCCCTAATAATTTCATCTGACTTGCTCAATTTGATTTCGCAAGAATTTGATCTCTTTATGTTGCCAAGACGAAGAAGCTAGAGCTTCTTTTTAAGTGTTTGAAGTTTTACTCTCCAGTCCTATTTCCTTTTTTAGCGTCGTCGTTATACAGCGTAAGCATAAACTTTAACGAGAAATCCTCGAAATGAGTGTCCTTCAAAGTTGGATTCGGTGTTCTTTTATTTACTCCTTGAAATGACAAACGACTCATAAAATGGCGGGATAGCAATAATAATTAGTATTATGAGTAATCCATCATAACCTGTTCTTTTTTTACTGATGACGGAGGAAACTTTTGTACTGTCCAGATTTTCAGGTTGTATTGGAAGCGCATAGGTCGAATAATTTTAAGAGATTGATTGATTTTTTTTCTTTTGATAGTTCCGAGCATAGAATTCTTGGTTGCTGGAAGTTTGAGCTAAATTGACACTTCGTCACTCTAAATACTTTTTGGAATGTCTAAATATACGTACATATATGTAATTTGAAGTATACCTATAAAAGTTGGTAGGGAAAATGTGTGGATAGCTGTGTATGCATAAGCAGTACATGTAGGAAATGTTTGTAAGAGGGAAAAAATGTGAGTAAAGAAAGTTTTCTTGGGGACATACATACACATGCATACATAGGCTGAAGGGTAAAGTTAGGAGTGCTTATTTAGGAGGGCAATAAAAGGGATCAAAATTCTAGACGAATGCGGAACCATGCAGAATTTCGAGAGATGAGGGCTTGAGACGTGCTCTTCATTCCGTCTTAATATATTGGATTTGTGGGAGATGATCCGAGTGAGAGAGAAAGGCAAGGAGAGAAATATATAGGGAAGAAGGAGGAGAACTTCTGACCTCAACTTGTAATTTTGGTTAATGCTCTCGCTTCACTGCCTCATCTTTTCCATTCTCAGCCATCTTTTCAATGTACCCTTTCCCCTCTGTACTGTTATCCTTTAACTGTATATGAACAACTATGTATATAGGCATACGCTGAGCACAACGGATGTTCGGAGTGTGTAGGTATCTGAAGGGTTTGAGTCTGAAGAGGAACGAAGGATTGTGTGTATTTTCACAACATACGTACCTAAGTACGTACGTAATTGTGGTAGACTTTAAAAGATATGAAGTATATTGATTTTGTGAAGCACGATGTACATAAATTTTTAGGATAGATAGTTGCTGTTAGAGCTGTGGTTTTTACTATTGGTAAGTGAACTGAAAGAGTAATGACAATAGGAGCTAGAAAATCAGTAGAGCTATAAGTTTTTGGTTTAAGATGTCACCGTGAGTTTGTCGTGAGTGGGTCGAGGATAAAATGTAAGAGATTTTTTGGAGGAGGTGAGGGAGTTAAGGGGCTGTAAAATAAGTTGAATCTCCTTTCCTATAAATTCAAAAGTAGTAGTAGAAAAAAGAGAGGGAATAAAATAGAGATGAGCTTGTTGGAAGAAGGTCGGGAAATCAGGACTCAGGTCACATTGGAAATTCCTTTGGAAAGTCAAGTTCTTTGAGTGTAATGTGGGAGATGGTGGAAGGATAAAAGTGTGTGACGTGTATAAATATGTGTGTATGTGTATTTCTTGAGTTGGGGAAGGTAAAGCCAGGAGTGACAAATTTATTACACTTTGTGGACCATGCATTCCTTATATTGGGAAGAAACTCAACTTTTTGCAATGGTTTATGCGCGCAGATGTGTAATGCAGTGGAATGCAGTTTGGAGTACAGATAGGTATGTAATAGATAGGATGTACGTAACTGAGAAAAGGTATAAGTTCAAGTCTGGTAGAGAGAAGTCAAGTCACATTCTCTTTATTTATTTTCTTCATCTCTCTCCTGCCTCTCTTGTCTTCAAACACGAGAAGCTCTCGTGGGAACACATCGTCCACAAATCATTTCCCCGCCACAGAGTTATATAACATCATATTTTGTAGGTATATTTATAGCCTACTCCTCGAGAATCACTGACCATTTGTTCTTCCTGTATGTATTTTATCATGTACTACTTTTTATCTTGCTTCACCTGCTTCAATTCCCGGCAAAATTGCGAATGTCCCTAGTTCTGGAATAATTAATGAAAAAATGTGCCAAATCTGGAGGGAATTTTTTGGGGACGTGGTAAAGCATCTCAAGTTCTATGAACACATAAAGGAAATGTTCTAAAATTGGCTAGTACTAGACTTGGTAGATTTGTGAGCTTTGTGGGAGACGGAGTTGGTTCGTTTGAGAATGAGAGGACGTTGCACGCTAGAAGAGGTTTGACAATCGTCATTCGAAGGACGTAAATATGTATAAATGCTTGTAGATAAGGTCGGAGGTAGAGTGAGTGAGGCGAGGGGATCGGAAGATTTTGGCGATGAGTGTCTTCTAATGCAGGCTATAATGCTATCTAATGGTAGCTATAAAGGGCGCGTTGCTCCAGGAATGTTGAGCACGTTGTTGTTGACAGTGCTATAATGCTGAGATGTTACTGTCTCTATAGGTATGGGGTATAGGCCTAGGACGTGAAACGTGTACTACCTACGTATACGGATGGTGCAGTATTTTTCTCTGTCAAAGGAAGAGTTATTGGTGTATGATTTTTTGCTTATCCTACTCTTTTTGTACTTATGTAGTTCTCGAGAGATGTACGTGAGATATAAAAAATTACTCAATACAGTTCACCCACATTCACGAGTTGAATTCATTCACGGTTGACATGCTAGGAATTTCTGGGCTATCCATTGGTGAGTTTGAACAAGGGAAAAGTGGGTACATACTTTTTTAGGCGAAAAAATGTTTTGGTTCCTTTTAGCTTTCTTTTGCTTTTACAAAAGCTACGGGGAAAAAATGCAGTTCGGACATAGGAGAGGAATGTATTTTTTCTAGTGCTGTAATACAATGAGTGTATACGTGCATATCATTTGTAAAAAAAACTGATAAAAACAATTTTTTCAATGGGCTTTAGGATGAGATAGCGTTAGATAGGGTTATGCTTATGTACGAAATTTTATTTACCAAATGTTTTCTGTGAGCCAACATATGTCAACTATAAATAATTAATGGGCCTTTGTCTCGGCAGCCAAAATAATATGATGGGTATCCAGACAAGGAAGTTTTTTGATTTTTTGTTTATTTTAAACTGATGTGTGAGAATAGAAATTCTAGGCAAGACACGGGCAAATTATTTTTAATACAATAGTGTAATAAGCTTTGATAGAGTGGAAGTGACAATTCAACCTTAACCTGTTAAGTATGAAGCCATTTAAAGAAAATGGGTGCGCAAATTTTTCTTAAAGGGGAAAAAAGTTTTTGGAACTGCCTTCCTTGGCAAAGCTTTTCATAGAAGGTTTTGCGTTTGGAACAGACTGGGAAATATCGAGGAAAGTTGGGATAAAAAAATAGAACCAATTTGGGATGCGGTGTAAAAACAGTGGGATTAAATGAGCATTAACGATCCCATTTAGGCTTATCTACGGGAAGCTTCTCCTCCTGCTGAGTTCTGTGCGAAGATAATAATTAGCATAATGTTTAATTTGGAATAATATCTTCATAAATCATATTTGTACGTCTTTGTACTATATGAAGGCAATAAAAAATCTATGCATGTATGTATCTCATAATGAGTCATATATATATATATATACTTAGGGGAGAAATAATTTTTCCCAAGTGGGCAGGATATGCAGGAAGGTGTAATTTAAGAGCTTGTATTACTGAATGGAATGTGTGTGTGTGTAGAAGTTCACATAAGTGAGTTATATTCATAAAAAATGCATTGTTTGCTAATGAGTGGAAAAACCTTTTTGGTCAAATAATAAGTTGCATGCTAAGGATTGGACATAAAGTTCGGGGGTAGTAATAGTAGCAGTTTATGGCAACTGTTGACTTTAATAAATATTCTATTGTTAAATTATAAGAAGCTATCTCGTGAAGCCTCTGCCTTGGAACTACTACAATTTGTTTCTTACAAGTCGGATCAAAGGGATAGGATAGGAGGACGTGAGTAGAGCAAAATCGTGATTTGCTCAACCCAAAGTGTTTTCCTCTAGTTTTTATTATTATTTGGGTGAAGCTTCTGTGAGGAGAGAAGTTTTCTCTCTCACAACATTTCCTCCTCAAATCCTTGTGCCTTATTTGGAATTTACGGGGATCAATCTGTCTGATTTATGTTCCTTCCCTTTTATTTGTCGAATTCCTTTTGGATGAGATTCACCATAAAGATAAAGTAGTTTCTATCTTTTAGCCTCTCTCAAGCTTCTGTTTTCAAGGGTGAGGTATATGGATTTTTTAAATACAAAATTCAATGTAAAATGCATGCAGACCGCATTAAAAACGAATGAATTTGGGTTAAAGTTTAACACACGGGTTTTTTTGGAACTTCTAAAAATTCGATATTTAATTTGTCATTGCATTGTAAATATACCTAAATACATATATGGCGCTTCAATTACTGATGTCTGTATTAGAACGTTTCTTATCCTTCATTACCCACGTGGATGCTTATTTTGACATTTTATCTCTACCCTTTTACTCCGTATCTATATAATGGCGGCTTCCAAAATCAATTTCTACTAATTGCCTCAGCAGAACGACAATCTCTGATTATATTTTAAACTGTGGGAGTGTTAAAATGTAGGGATGATTTTGAAATTGAAAGCGACGGGACAAGGTGTGTGTATTTTAAAGAGATTGAGATAGCCGATAAAGACAAATATACATATATTTTTAGTACGAGCATGTATTTACCATGGGCGCTTAAACTTTTTGGCAGATCTGCATCATTCACAAATAAAAGACATGTGCAGATGCATGTAAAAAATATTTTTACGAGAACTTAAAGCTATTTGGTGAGTGAGAGGGAAAGAATTTGTAGAGTTGGGTGTGTATTGGTAAAAATTATTGAAGGAGTGAGTGAGTGAGTGAGCCAAGTGTAGGAGCGAAAGTAAAAGGATGAGAGAAGATTGGAGTATCGGGCTGAGTCAAGGTATGGTTTAAATTTAAAAGTGTAAGGAAAGTCCATTTATTATATAGTAACATGCCATTTTTCCTAGAGCATTTTTAGGGGTTTAAATCTCGTTGCAAACTTGCAAAAAGTCCTACAAGGGTAGGACTTACTACTATTTCTAATCCCGTAAAATCTTTAATTACAAATTGGGGAATCTAAAAGTTCTAAATACTTGTAATCTGTTTCTAATATTGTAGAGTGGAGGAATTATGGGTTTAAATTTGACCTCTGAAACTGTGTTAGTATTCAAGTGTATATAAATGGCATGTGACTCTGACGTTGCATGTTTTTTTCCGTATGACTGAGCTGTGAAGTTGAAAGCAGAGGATTTTTTTTGTAAACACTAAAGCATTTTTTCGACAGGTTGCACTTGACACGGAGCATTGCCAGAGCAAACTTTTCCACTTGAGCTCCTCATCCATCTTGTGTGATAAAAGACGCATTCCTTCATCATCCCATTGCATATTGCTCCTTGGCTTGTGTACAATTACTGTACGTAACAAACCTACACCAAAACTTGAGACTGGTTTTTTCCCGCGAATTTCCCGTAATGTACATACATAGCAATTACTCATGTAATTTAAAAAAGTGCTATCGTAGAAAAGAGATTTGAGGCTTGTTGAGCCATGAATTTAGGGGACATGGTTCGTTCAAAAATACTGAAGCATTTTGTTGTTCAACCGCACTTGACTTTTAATGACAGACGTTATTATACATACCTACGTCATAGAGCATTTTCTTCTCTCCTCTAGGGAATTTGAATTTGTGAATGGAACTCTCATATTCCTGATGAAACTGAATAAAGAGAGGAGAGAGACATTGTCAACACATATTTGTGTCAGTAATAATGAGGGAGACAGTATTGTTGTATAATAAAGTATTGTGTGAAAGTCGCTATAGGACTGATCTTTGAGACTTAACCTCTCTGAAATTCGTATTCATGGAAGGAAATAGAAATTCCGTGAGGCGATGTGTAAAGATTTTGAGGGACTTTGTGTGTGAAGAGAGTGTGATATTGCTATATACTCCATGTGTGTGGGTGTAGAGGGATGTGGGGTTGTTATATTTGACGAGTGACATTCTATCTGTAGTATTGTATATAGCGAAACAAAGGAGGGAGAATTGGAGGAAAAGTGAAAAGTCCAGATTTTGGGGAAAGTTCAGGGGAAATAATAATGAATTCAAAGGAAAAGTATATTGCAATGCCTGAATTTGAGAGAGAATGTATTTTCAAGGCACGTGCCCACACACACATAAGTAATACATGGACCGTGTGACAATGGATTTCCTCAGGCTTTTAACATCCTACAGATATACATAGAGACAGCCCAAGTAATTCCATATGACAGTGGAGTGAAAAGCATGGATAGAATTTAGGGGAATTAGAAAGCAAGAGACAGCCTGTGGCTTCTCTAATCAGGAATGATTTGAGGTAGGGAAAAAGCTCGGGTTTGAATTTTCGAGTGAATTCTCAGCCTCAAAACTACAAAGGTACTCTTGCGTACATCTTAAATTGCTCTTAGACACGTCTCAAGAAGCATGAATTTTTAAATGTAAGTGCATTTTTAAAGAAAGATATTCTGTCGTCTAGAAAAAGCAGTAGTGCTGAGGCTTTTAAAGTAGAGGGAAAAATTCGGAGGACAACGCTTTTGGGTCGAATAAATGGGGAAATACTCAAATTCCTTTTAGTTGAGTCGTCGTAGCCTAGAGTTTTGAAGCTGTGTGAGTATGTGAATGCTCATTATGCAAATGTTACTTAGGTGAGATGACTTTTTTTGCACTTAATGTGGACTTTTTTTCTGGCGTGAATTGTTGAGAGTTAAAGTGTTGGGAGATAAATAGCCACGCATTAATAACAACCTGTTCTAAGTAAGAACATTCTTGTTCTGATATTCCCGCTCTTCTTGAGGCTTCGGAGACTTGGATAGTATTGCTTGGACACGATAATGTGTTCATATTTGGCAGTTAATGTACACTGACGTGTGTATACATTTTGAAGTTGGGGGTTAGGCATGAGGTTGGGTCAGAATGATGATCATGTATGTTGTGTAATGTTTTGAGATAGCCAGAGGGTGAGTATGTGACTGGACCTCATTGTTGACCAGAGTTAGTTAACATTTACTATAGGGGATTTTTCTCATCTCTATGAGAGACGTTGGGTGCTCTGTGTTATTTGAATTTTTTGTCATGTCCTAACTGGTAGTGAGTAGTGAGTAGTAGAAGTAAGTACATGGTGGATAAAAGAGGATAGGCTCTTGTTATATTGGTTTTGAGTGTAAAAGTGTGCGTGGGTTTTAGAATTACCCTTGTCCATAGATGGAAGTGTAAATTTGCTCGTTAGACATGATACGAGAGCGAGCCATCATATTATTTCAGCCATCATCATCATTAGCTCCGGACCTGAATTTACATTAACTGGGAACAAGGTAGGAGTGGCAAGGATATTATTCCTTTACGTCGTCTAAACGTGCCAACACCTTTATGTGCCTCTAACTGTTCAACTCTAACCTCTCGACTTGAGAGAGAGAGAGAAAAACTCTATGTATTCTTTGTCTGCTCGTCCCATGCTATGCACTTGAAAATCTCCTATCTTCTTCTTCATCAATGACCAAAATGTATAGAATGACACTTGAAATACTCACACTATCTCCTCCTCTCAAAGGATCTTGACTCATAGAGAGAAATGTTTATATAATTTTATGGGTGGAACTTGAATTTGTTCATTCATTTGCATGTGCGTCTACTTTGTACACACACACACTTATTGTCTCCTCTAAGTAAGATTTTTAACTCTAGCCTTGTGTGTTCAGTGATGCTCGTTCATTTTGAGTTTATTGTAATACAAAACAAGTCTTTTCATATTAGGCGGAGCTGCGGGGAAATACGCACAAAATATGTTACACATGATGTTACATTGACATTATGAATATAAATGGCTGATTCCGCTGGAAGGAAAAGGCAAAACAATAATAATTGAATTTTCCGTACAAAGCTTTATTGTCATAGAAGATGGAGGGAGTACACAGAAGGTTTTTAGTTGTAGATGTTCCTATGTTGCAGTCATGTTGGTGCAATTTCATTATTAATGACGCTTGGAAGTTCCCTTCTGCTCTTGCCATTACCTAATGACATGATGGATCAAAGTTATAAGACTTGCAGTTCCCAACTTTTAAAGTGCTCAGTGCTCGAGGCATTGGGCTTGTAGTAAAACTTAATATTTTATAATGCCAACGTATAGGACTGGTAAAGATTATAATGTCATAAGGTAATGTTTAAGACTTAGCATTTTTAATAATTACACCACCCGCGTCAGTGCTAGGGTATGGGCCTGGTTCAGGTATCTACGTATATGCTCTTCACGTGTTACGCTATTTTATGTATATGACTCCTATGCTGGAAAATGTTAATAATTATAAGTCATGATATTACATACAATGCAATGTGGAGGTCTGAAAACACTTGCCGTTTTAAGGTTATTAATGCTATGTGTTTCGTATAACTCTGGTAGTGGTGTCCTATTTCCTTTTTGTGGAGAAAGCCTAGGGAAGAGTGTTTTGTTAGTGTAAAATGGTCGGTGCTTGGTTGTACCATGCACCAGCTGGCGTATAAATTAGCAATGACGACTGTAAAGCCCGGGTAGGGTTCTGGTCCTCCTAATGGATGTGATGGGGAAATTCCATATAAAGTGTGTACTACACTCATTTTAGTACGTATATTCTCAAGCAAATGTAATAATAAGAATTTTGTATACAGATTCACATGTTTATATGATCACATAATGTGTATGCTTGTAATGGAAAAGTCCTTTTCCATGAGGTGTAATGGTTGGAGAAGATTTGAGGGAAAATGGCAATTATGTGCATGCTTATGAGAGTAATTTGCTCGGTTGTAGAATTGTCCCGTGGAGACTTGGTGGGGAATATTTTTTGTCCCTGCAGTTCGGGCTTGGGAGTCGTTATACGGAGATGTATCTCTATGGAATGAGAATGAGGGAATAATTGGGGGTTCCAATGTTACTTTTTCTTTTAACCTGCTGTAATCAGTTGCAATGGTGCTTATGCTAACGTTGTTCGGGATGTGTGTGTATGTCTTTAGAGGAATTCCGGGAGGAAAGGAATTTGTAGCCGGACTTGTGGGTTTTTTATCGGACCCGTTTAAATACATAGCTGTGGACAAATGGTTTAGTGTGTGTAAAGGGTCTGAGGGGATAGTTTTATGGGAAATAATTTATCTGTGATAGATCCTCTGACGTGTACGTGTATTTTATATTGAGGAAAGTATGTAATGTATCATTTATGAAAGTATATTGTTTTATGGATTTTATTGCACTAAAGTTTTTCCATGAGGTTGCTATTTAATGTTGTGCCATTTGGCTTGTATGGGTATTTGAGATGAAGTTCGGGGGTTTTTGAGTTCATCGGAGTAGGTAAAGGATGGTAAGGGATGGTTTAAGTTTTGCAAGTAAAGCCATTAGACGCGTAATATATAAAGGCTGTGTTGGTATTTTAGGGGAAGTCCATTACCCGGGAATTGTTTTCCGTTCCGATGAATTATGGGAATGGGATGGAAATGGACGGACAGGTGGGGCTAACTAATGGTGATATTATTTACTGTGGACTACTTCGCCCTTTCCGTCTCTCCCTTATGAACTACAGACATTTAGCTTGCTTGGTTTATGAGGAATATGATTGAACTTATGGGTGGTTTTGGTCCATATATTTGGCTAGGTAGTTTTTCCAAGCTCATATTTCCATTTCTTTCATTCATACCCGCATGAGTAACAATGTTGTATGAGGTTATCCTATCCTTCCGCATGTGTGCATCACGCGTGTTGCGGTTTTTAAAGCTAAAATCCCAAGTGAGTTGTACTCTGTTCGTGATATGTAATGTTATTTTATAGGTAAATGTAAACCATGCTTTTATTTCAGTTGAGAGAGAAGTAATTGAAGGAAGTAGAAAGTTTTAGTGTAAATTAGGAGGAGGGTTTAAGATGCACTGCATCTTTCGTTGCATGCCTTCGTTGTGGGGCTATTTTACAATTAGCAAGTTAGAAAAGTTAAATTGTACGTAAGACGGAAACTATGTGTGGTAATGAAATTACTGGAGGCTTCTTAAAATAGCTTGAAGAAAATTAATTTGGATAGACCTTTGTTGGATCCAAATCTAAAGTTTGTGTTTGTTTTATAAGGCAGAATACTATTGAGGAGAGACCTTGCGGGAATTGGTAGCCCTCTTTTTGTGTGTGTGGTAGCGTCATTGAGTAACCGCAAGTAATTACTGACCAGCCAATTTATCAGATGTGGCTCAATCATTTGTAATCGGGTTGTTTTGGTCTAGGAATTTGCTCATTTGTTGGTATGTAACAGCGACCATGTGTGTGGTATGTTTATAGAGTTTGTTTTATGTAATGTTTTCCTATGTGTAATTTAAGAGTTTGGAGGATGTGTGTGCTGAAATGATGGAAGGATAAATTTTGGAATGTTTAAAATGTTTTCCTTGTCCTGTCTCTCGTCCGTCTCCTCTCATCACCAGATTAGGTAAATCCTTAGAGGAAATGCTGAGTTTGACTTTGAGGCAAGTTATGACTATGTTCTTGCCTCTTGCCTTATTATTCCTGTCAATGCTGTCAACATGAAACTTTGCTGCCTTTCATTGTTTAACGCATACACTACTACTAACTTTATGCATTTATACTCTTTAATCTGTATTATTTGCATATTATGGACATGCCAGAGAGAAATGAGAGGAAGTATGAGGGAATTTACATGAGAATCACCAGCATCCCAAGACGTTGCACTTTCAAAAGTCGTCTCTTATTCTTTGAGATTAGGGAATGAAATGTGACATTTGGGTAGGTACAATTTAATGGGATTTTGGAAGGGATTTTGTAAAAGGAGTGTGGGCTGAGTGGATGAGGGAGAGCGTGAGGAAACAATAATGACACAATAAACAATGTACAACTAAAATACTAAAAGTGTATCTATGTATACTTAAGGCTTAAGGTAATGTGAGGATTTGAGAGAGAATTGTGTGTAAATGGGAAGTTGCTCTGTATCGTGAAGCAAATTGATTTGAAAGTCATTTTGATTTATAACGTTTGTCCCCTCAGATTCTAAATTCGGTTAAGGATTTCTACTATTCCAACTGACAGCTACTTCTTCCACTTACTTGATTATTTACTTATGTAGTGTCTCATACATGTTGGAACGTATAGTCTCAGAGCAATTTCCTCCACGCCAATCTTAGGCTCCCAAAAATCTAAAGGAGCGGAAAGGATGGGACGAAGTAAGTTTCTTGAGATGATGACAGAATACCGGGGTTGTCACATTATAGAAGGTGCGTTGCAGAACGAGCATATTTGACCAGAACCGGCGAAAGTTTTTTGGGCTATAATGATGATAAGCTGTGAACTGGACAGTTATTGACTCATCAGCAATGTGTAGGAGCAACTGCCGGCGCTTCAAGCTTACCACAGATTCATCCAATCATAGCTGAAGTTGAAGACGAAACTTTTCAAGTCAAGACTTTATTACTTTTTCCTGAGAATTTGATTGCTACATATTTGAGCCCCAGTAAAAAAGAATGATGAGGAACTAAAAGCCGAGATTTTATTTTTAATTACTATAAAACCGCTTAGCTGAGCGGTGAAAGGCCAACGACCAATGAAAGAGCTAAAAAAAGTGACATGGCGTGATTTGAAACTACACCATTATTTAGATTTTGACACAAGTTTTGCAATTGAATAGGCATTCTTATTTAGTCTGTAGAGGAAGATACATATTATTTAAATTCTGGGAGGAATATAAATAATTATTGCTACCTTTGGATAAGCGTTCTTTAGTGGAAGGATTCGAAGTTGAATTTGTGTTTTCAACAATCAAGTTGTTCAGGTTTTTTTTTGAAAGAGAGAAAGTGTTTAGTTGAATGACGGTCTTTTGAGCTGATGATGATGCTGTAGTGATGCAAGTAGTAATTATTAGGAAATTGCCACTACCCTTTTTCCTCTTAAGCTTCTTATTCTTGTTCTGCTTCTCTTCTTCACGAAGTGCCGGAGGTTGATTACATAGAATTGACAGGTCCTTAACATGTTCAAGTGACACTCATTAGGACAATAGTCTTATCAGTTTATTATGGCAACCTCCATAGCCACTTAGGATTTCGTAGAATTTGTCTCTCCCCTCTAAAAGAGATTATTAAGGACACTGTGTGCTGTGACGCTGGGAGAGTATACAGCTCCTCCTGGAGCACATATATAACTGCATAATAATAATAATAAGTAATGCACGGGAAGAACCTGTGGAGAAGATCTAAAGGATGTTGACACATTGGTAGTTTGTAGTGACTAGTTATTATTACAACACCTTCCTCCGCTTCCCTGCTGTGCTCTGAGACCTTATAATTTGGTGTACTTGGCTCGATGATAGACAAGCATGTCATTTTGATGTTGGTATTTATTTTGCGGTTTTATGATTCTCATTATTTTCCTATCTATCAGCTCTCTTACATGTGGAGCTCCAAAGAGGACTGAATTAGCTGCATGCACGTGGGTCCTTAGGAAGAGCTGAAATCTCGTAGGATGATAACATTCTTCTTCTTCTTGTTTTTTATGTTGGACGAAGGGAAGAAAGGAATAAAATTTAATGTTTTTGGTGTGGGTGAAGTTATTTTGTTTTTCTTTCCCTCATCTTCTTGACTCTGACTCCTCCACAGTAGTGAAGTGGATGTATGTACATATGTACTTGTGCCGAATGTTTTTCAGTTGAAATCATCTCCTTCACATATTTACGTGCTTGAGATAAAATGTAATCTTCTGGGAAATTAGCAGTAGTCTTGAGAGTTTAGAGCTTTGTTCCTATTTATGTCGGTTACTATGGACTCTTTGGAGTATGTGGCAAGTACATAAGGACGTTCCTGTTAATATCCTTGTGGGAGGAACTTTTGAAGATGATTGTTCTTTTTTTATTATAACTTATATATGACTCAGCTCTGAGTCTCAGAGGAATGAGTTTTTACTACCCGGGTTTTTTTATAGTTCCAGATGACAGGAGAAGGTTATAGCAGGTCAAAATAATAAGTTTTATAAAAAGGCGGTTTTTATGATAACCTAGAAAATGGTGTTTGTTTTTAGCTAAATTGGGTTTAAAATGGTAAAAAGTTGTTTGGGAGGAATTTAGCGTATTAGGATGAAAAAATATTGTGAGTAATTTGAGGATATTTTTGGAACATTTATTATTGTTGTAAATTCCGTTGGATTAAAAGTAGTTGGAAGGAGCAGATAGCGTGCGTATATTGTTTGATGTTAAGTAAGTAATGCTTGAAAAATACGCATTATAGAGTGTTATGGTGGATGGAAGAAAATATGTGTATGGTTGAATTCTTTTGGTCTCTCATACTCTCATGTAACCTTGGTTGTTGTTATTTTTAATTACCACACGCTCGGCCTGACTCATACTTTTGCTTGACATGGTAGTATGGATAGGAGGCCAGATGTCAAGCGAGAACTGAGACGGAAACCACTGCTCACACACATATACAGTATATAGAAAAAAAGTAAATATAACCATAAATACGTGTATTCTTGTCTATGTTTATCATTATGTAAGTTTATTATTTATTTTACACGTAATGTTTCACTTTTATAGAAGCATAGTTATTTATTATGTTTTCCAAGTATTCATGAGCGGAGACTCCATGTGTATCACAGTTCTATCTTGTCTCATGGAAATAAGCTGTGGAAATTACATGCGGTTTATTTTTAACCATATGTTCCATATTTGCTTGTGTTCATATTTGGTTTTACTATGAGAATATTTTATCATTATATACGTAAACGTATGGGTTAAGACTATAGGTCAAGTTCTGCTTGGCTAACTTGGAAAATCTCTTTTTGCACAAGTTGAAAGTTAATTTGAATTTGAGTGCCTGAAATGTTTTTATAAGAGCGAGAAAATTGTTGTTTTGTTCGTTGATACGTTGCATCCTTTGAAAATCATTAAAAAGTGGGGATGGTGAAAAGTTATGGTTTTGTATATTCTGATTAATTATTTTTCTGCATTAATTTTCTAGTTTTTTACTGTTGCAGAATAATCATTCCAAAATGGAGTGTATTTATTCAAGAAAAATGTATCAAATTACTTTTTACATTTTCTGTTACGTAACGTGTTGATTGTGTGGGCAAATTCATAGAAATGAACTTGAGAACCTGAAGGAGGGTCAGGAAAAAAACAGCATGTGTTGAGGAAGTAGGAGGGAAAATGGTGATTTTTAATTCTGGAGAGGAAGATAATGATTAGACAAAGCGGCGGTTAGTAGTAGCAAAAGGTATAATTTCTGTGGGATAAAAATGGGAGTTTTTCACACGACCTTGAGCATTTTGTATGGAAAGTAGTGGCTGGAAATATGTGAAGTTAAATGTTGTGAATTTGTTGGTTCAATATAAGATTTTATAGGATTGTTTGCTCTTGTAAATTGACTTTTCATGTTAAAT